>OMLP01026696.1:2552-12951 GCA_900302685.1 Spondyliosoma cantharus | reverse complement strand
AAAAAAAAAAAAAAAAAAAAACAGGATTTCTGTTCGAGCTGAATGTGGATGTGAATATCAAACCACTGCGCTGCTCTCTCATGTTCATGTGTTCAGTAAAATGCCCCAGAGAGGCTCCTCGTCCCGCAGCTATCATTCACTCACACTGAAACCAACCACCGCAGCCCATCATTTATTAAAGGTTTCAGACGGAGCTGAACAGGCACATTGTGATTCAAAACTCTCTCGCATTAACATACTCTTGCCTCGACTGAAGTTTGACTACCTTTCTCGCTGAGGGCGCCGAAAGATCTTGAATTTTGCAGACGCGGTTTGGGGCTAAATGCCGGGCGAGAGAGCGTCAAAGTGATGCATTTGTATTGATACAAAGATAGCTGTCGCCCTTCAGTTATCAGGATAATCATTTGTTTGCTTGATCCCACACTGCAGGAAGCGAGTGCGCAGAGATGCATGAGAGAAGCTCCTCATGCTGCCTGTCATACTGAGCACCCACTGCAGCCCATCATTTATTGAAGGTTTTAGACGGAGCTCAACACACATAATAAGATGCAAAACTGATCCACCGTCATACTACATGCCAGACTGTGCTGTAAGGAAGTGTGGAAGTCATTACGCTGAGTTATTGTCCTGCAGTCATTAGTAGAATAATTAGTTCTCTTATTTAAATTCTTTAAAGCTCCAATATTGTAGAAAGTGAGATCTCCTTGTCCTTTTTTTATTATTAAGCGATGTAGCTGCGATATAAATTATCATTATATCATTATTATTATCTTTGTTCGTTAGTCTCCAACCCTCTGCGCCCGTAAATCAGCTCTCTGGATTTAGAATAACTGGGAATAAACACCCCAAAAAGAAAAACCCCGCTGAAACGTGACGTACGTAAGCCTGTTTTTTTATCTGACAGCTGAACGGAGGAGAAATGTAGTTCACTTCATCAATGTGCACAGAAAAGACACTGCAGGATATCGGAAAGAAACCGAGTCTGTGGTGAGTGCTGAGTTTAGTCAGAAGAAAACCACACAAGACACTGACACACATAACACTGGCTTCAGTTGTTGCTCGCTGTCTTGCGGCATGTACAATAAGGTATTCTGGGAGAACAAACTTGTGGTCAAAAGTCGCCTCATTTAGTTTAGTTTTTTAACATAAAGCATGTAAATATTCCCTAGTCGGCGCCCAAGATAAAGGTATGAATCTAAAACATTTTTGTCAAATCATTTCAGTTCACCATAAAAAGTGTTTTCTCCTCATATGGCAGGATTTTCCTGGACTAAACAAAGCTCTGACCGAGTCAGTCAGAAGGTCAGAAAGCCATGAGCAAGAAATAAGGACACTTTTTGCAATAGTTTGGAGACGAACGAAACCACAAATCAGCCTGATTTTCTTTCAGGGTGCAGCAGGCCAACAAAAAGAGATTTTAAATGTCTCTGTTGCTTCAGTGTAGGAAGCCTCTTCTGGACTTTATGTTATATATTCATACCTTTGAGCCCTACTCACCCCCAAAAAATGGCTGCTATTCATTTAAACATTTGTTCATCGATCAATATAAAGGATTTGATCTACAGAGTTGATCGTTTTGTAGATCAAGGAGCCTTAAACTGGAGGCTATCATTCAGAGGGGAAAGACAAATTAAGGAGACGAAGGCAGTAGTTTGGTGGGAGCACGAGGAGCAGCTCCTCTTTGTGCGGAACAAAGCTTTGAAGTGCGTTTCTAATCAGCAGAGCTGAGCCGAGCGCGGCCGCGTCTGGCCGACGAAGAGTTAAATTATTCTGCATCTGTTCCGCGCACCCCTGCAATCCCCGCAGATCCTGCCTGCTTTCTCCCGCTCTCACTCCCTCCTCCCGTTCCTCTTCATCCCTCCTCCCCTCCTCCTCCTCCTCCTCCTCTTCTACCTCCTTCCTTCCTCCCCTCGCTTGGCCCCGAGCCCAGAGAGAGCTGGAAAGGAGAAACAGATTTTTTTTTTTTTTTTAAACATTTTTTTGGGGTCTTTTTCTTCCCTCTGGAAAAAGAAAAAACACATTCACGTCTTGTGTTTCTGGAGTTTTTTTTTGTTTTGTTTCCAGATGTAAAGTGTGGATTTCCTTTTGTATTTCCGCCTCCCCTCGTGACCTCCACCTCAACACCGGAGGGAAAGAAAAAAAACAAAACACCACAATACGAATCCGTTCCTGCATCTTTGTGTGCGTGTGTGTGTGTGTGTGTGTGGTGGGAGGCTTGTGAACTCATTGGCCGCCTCTTCCCACATGGCTGCCGAGTATCACATGCGTGCACACACCACACATCATTTACTCATAATCTATCCTGCAGTGGTGAACCGCCGCCCACCGCCACATTCTCTGTTCCCTCTTACCTTTGAGACCATTAACGTCTTGCGTTTCTCTTCTCGGCTTCGAGAGAAAAAAAAACAGCCTCGCCGTCGAACACAAAGCGGCTGATGGACCCGTGTAGAGTTGCAGATGGTTCTGAGGCGGTTCATTAAAAGATAATTAAGTGGAGAACGTATATAAGAGAGTAATGAACGATTCAAGTTCAATAAGCAGATCAAATTAAGATTTAACACGTTTGTGTAAATGCATAGATAAAGCAGAGACAGATACTGCTTGAATAAACAATTGCGTTTGCACATAAATGTCACCAGTGACTCTACATGAATGAAAAATTAATGTTTGTTTGGCTTTGAATTTTCCGTCACGGCGCTCCCAAGCCTTGTTGTGGGAACCCCCGGCTCGCCCGCCGTGAATGAAACAAGAACTCTGGAGTGGAAAAACTTCTTTCACTGCCTCCAGTTGAGATTCGGTTCAAACGTCAGTGCAGATGTGACGCTTTTAACCGAAGCGCAACTGAACATTTTGACTGCCAGTGACTCCAAAAATGACACGACATGTTCAGAAAAACAGTATTTTGGGTTGAAATAAGTACGTAACAAGCGCAACTTCAGTCCTCTGTTTGTTTGTCTTCCTCCAAAACCGACCGACGAATCTAAAGAAGAAGGAAGGGTCACAACGCCACCGACTCTCGCTTTGGTGCCGGTTTTATTGAAGTCTATGGGAGAAGCACACTGAAGCCCAACACGACGGCGCGGTACGACGACTTTCCGATGAGGACATGCCTCCGGGAAATGAGAGAACACACTTCAGAGAGCAGGATAACCGCTGATTCTTCCCCCCCTGGATGATTGACGGGGCTGATGATGTTGTGATCAAACGAGGCAGGACCGATTTCCGCTGATGAGGCTGCAATTACACCGCGAGCAGCAGCGCGATCAGGAGCCTTTCCTCCACGAACCTGAGGAAAGGAGCAAGGTGTGAGCGGTGGTAAACCTACCCTCTGTGAATACAGCTGCAACCACAATCTGGGATTCAGTTCGCGATCCACAAAGTTGTTTTTTTTTATGGGTGGAGATGTGAATGTCTCTGATTTAGGCTGAAAGTACCCGATGAAGCTTCCTCACACGGTAACACACAAATATGCGGAGCCTGGGAGCAGACTCGAGGACACTGTGAGAAAACAATCCAAGTGTAAGATGATTAAGTCGAGTTTTGACGGCGTGCGTCGCAGCACATTAGTGATATTTCAGGAGCGAGGGAGCCTCAGCGGGCTTCTGTAGACGATCGTTCCTCAGCGTCTGCGTCCATTAACAGCAGCGATCAGAGATGATTTGCGGTTTTCAAAGCTGAAGAGCCGTTAGGTTTATATTTCGAGGCACTTTTGCCGCATCAGAGGGAAATCCTGCAGAGAATTACTGAATAACGAAGGCTGGGGCTGTATTTATGTCTCCCCGTGTAGCTCGTCCAGGTACAGAAAAGCTCGAACTCTGCAGGAGTCGGGACTTCAGTACGCCCCGTTTATTCATACGCCGTAGGTGGAACACGGCTCTGACATGCTAACACTGCACGGAGGAGCTCTCACGTTCACATTCGCATGCTAAACATGTGCACTCGTAGTAAAGTGCATATATTTTTTAGTTAGCCGCCTGAGCTCCAAGCATCCCGCACATGTCGGATGTTATTTTAAGTCTCTGCCTGGATTTGAACTCCAGACTCTAGTGGGGCGTCTATGCAGAGGTGTTTTTGAATTTTCACATTATTTCTGTGGTAAATAACTTCAGGACCTGCTCGATAAGATCACTAAAGACGGGATTTATGTGTGTGTTTTTTTTTTATACAGATTATAATAGAAGCTCAATTTTGTACGGGTGCTCGACGCTGAATGGCTCAACCCAGTTGCAAAAAAAAGAACATTTGGCCGTTTTTTTTGTTTTGTTTTGGAGACGGGAGCCAATCGAGAGACCGGCCGTGGAGTCGGCGTATCAACATTTGCGAGCGCGATCGTTTTAACAAGGTGTCGGGACATTTTCCAGATGTATCAGAGGCAACAATTCCGGGTATTTTTAGATGAGATATCAGGAAAATCTTAGCCACACGCGATCGAGCGAGAGACCACTGATCCAGTATGAAAGAAGTATGAAACCACTGGATATCTTTAATGAGACGTTGACATATTATCCTGTCGTGTTCGCGGCAAGGAAACCAGATATTTTTGAAAAGATATCAGTAGATTTTCAAGCCGTTTCGACATTTGTAAGCATGAAGCCGCAGGACATTTTCAACGGGATGTCGGGATATTTTCCAGCAGTGCTTTGTGGCGACAGAACCAGATGCTATTGACGAGATGTTGAGACACTTTATAACCATTTTTGGAGATAGAACCAAATAAGCCAAATCAAGTGAGAGAGCACTGCATGAAACCACTGGGTGTTTCTAACAAGATGTTGGGACATTTCCCAGAATTGTTAGTGCCGACAAAACAAGGATCTTTCTGCTAAGCAGCTGGGACGATTTCCAACCGTATTTGTGGCTCCAGCTCCAGGTATAGATCTTTTCCAAACCCTAACCAAGTGTTGGTTTTTTTTTGTGCCTAAACCTCACCAGACTATAAGCACATTATTGTCACATTACAGAATTGAAAACTGATAATAAAGACAGGTGAAGTTGCAGCACGAAGAAATGTAAGGTTTCAACATCTTCTGTGGTTTGTAGAAAAAAGAAAACATTTACTCTGGCGATTGGGGTTTGATCATTAGTGTGTTAGTAAAATGTAACAGCTGATCACCAAGACGCCCTCGTGGGTAAATATTGCGTAAAGCACTGTTCTGATTTTACCACGAGGTGTCTGGATATGTCTTTGCGTCAGGTAAAGTACTATAAACTAGAAGATCTATGAATGCTATTTTCGTATGCAGAGAACAAACAGTTTTGCATACAGAGCACAAAACAGGGTTTCCCCCAAAGACGTGAAGGTTACGGACGAGCGTGCCAGCATGAGCTCGTCGCTCATGTGTGAAGCCACACAGGCAGACACAGCTTGGCTGCTGCAGTTCCCCTTTGGCAGCCATGTTGGCTCCACAGTCTGGTCCATGGCTGTTGCCATAGTAACTGATGCTGATCTGCTGGGTATTGGGCATCTCGCCCTGGCACCGCCGCAGAGGACGCTGTAGCATATTTGCAACAGTAGCGGCGATGTGAGATTAAAGAACGACCGCGAAGTCCCGAACGCTGACCTGCAGAGAGCTGAGCGATCGGGAAGTGATTTCACACTCTGAAACTGCTCAAGACATGAAATGTGTTTTCACTCTTCACCCGGGGTGAGACGTCGCCGAGCGGAAAGTTTCGGCGTGCTTTGCTTCGGTTCGGTCGTATCTGAATGGAGCTTGAGAGATTTTGTTTGAGCTCCTCAAAGCTCCAGAAAATGTATTTTAAAAAAAAACCCAGACGTGCGTCCAAACAAAATAACACTCACACGCACGAGAGGAAGAATGTTTTACTCTCGTTGTTGTTCAGCCCACACAGCGGCGCGATTAAGACATTTCTGTCAGTTAACAGAAACATTATGAATCTGGCTTCGGTCCTGAAACAATCAGCTGTGGTGGAATCTGCCTCGGCCGCTTCGGGTATCGAGAAGTTTTTACTTTCTTCGTTTTACACAAGTAAAAACACCAGAATGATTAATTGCAGTGACGACAGTAAAGAGGGTGAAGGTGTTCGACCCGAAAGCCTTTGACGTGGAAAACTGAAAGGGCCAAATTGTTCTTCACCGTATTAACAGCAGAGGGCATCCTGCTACAATAGGAGAGTTCATTTTCAGTTCAACACAGTTCAGTTCAACACAGTCACAGAGTTTAAATACACAAGAAGAAAGAGCAGAGAAATGTAATAAATCACACGTCACATTCTTCCTGCAGGCTGCTGCGAAGGAGGCTGAGAGCTGGAGATAAAATTAGACTTTTTATTATTAGTTTTCTGAGCTTTAATGTGTTTCGGGACCAAAATACCCTTCAAGTCCAAACTCTTAGAGAACTCTGTATTGTTCTATTCATCTTACTGCATATAGCTTCAGTTAAAACACGTTTGAATCATAATTATAACATCATCATACTATGAATGTAACCTTTTAATGTCTTTGTTCGACTTGTGTTTAAAAACTGACATATAGGTTTCTCATTGAATTCTCAGCAGGTTATTCAGTCGTTTTTTGAGCGACGATTATTCAGTTAATTTTCAACTATTGGATGAATCACTGAGCATTTTTTAATCAATAAATTCAAAACTTCTCTGATTCCAGCCTCTTAAACGTGAATATTTTCTGGTTTCTTTCCTCCTCTTTGACACTAAACTGATTAAAGTTCTCGATGTGGACATACGAAGACATCTGAGGAAGCGATCTCAACAATTTTCTGAGATTTTACGGCCCAAATCCCTGATCGATTGGTCAGGAAAGTGAAATGAAAATAACTGTTTTAAGATGATTTACTCTATGTAATGTGGCTCTTTTGAGTTCAAACTTCAGAGTCAAGATGTAAAATTTGCATTTTAGTGACAAGTCGCTGTGGAAAATTATGACCTGTCACTTCTATGCTGAG
Organism: Spondyliosoma cantharus; assembly: GCA_900302685.1. Lineage (NCBI taxonomy): Eukaryota > Metazoa > Chordata > Actinopteri > Spariformes > Sparidae > Spondyliosoma > Spondyliosoma cantharus. The sequence goes on along the minus strand of OMLP01026696.1, from coordinate 6,031 downwards.
GCAAATTTTCTGTTTATAACTAGTCATTAGCGCGAGTGGATTTCATGGATCAGGGGATTAAGTGTTTCGCCCGACCAGAACCTGAAACTTGTTCTAATGTTCGACTCTTAAAACCCTCAAACAGCCTTCAAACGAGCGAGGAGTTGCTTTTCAAAATGTCCCCGAGTAAACTCAAAGTGGTCCTCACAAAGACAGAAGAGTAACACACACGCGCACACACTCTCTCTCTCTCACACACACACACACACACACACACACACACACACAGTGCACAGTCAGCTGTTTACAGTGAGTGTGTGATGAGGGAGTGGAGCAGCAGAGGCCTCCAGATACACAGGATGCTCTCGTCTCTGCCTCCTTATCTCTGCCTGCCATGTGTCTGAGTGTGCGTGTGTGTGTGTGTGTGCGTGTGTGTGTGCGTGCGCTTACTCATGAGATGAATGTGGCAGCTGAAGTAAATATCAGTTTATATTTCTGTGTTGGCAGACAACCGATGGTGTGTCTGTGTGGGTGTGTGCGGTATGTGAATTTTTAGCTGTGTGTGTGTGTGTGTGTGTGTGTGAGGGTATCTCCAAAGAAATATGTGTGTATTTTAGACGTCGTGTGGGTGTGTTTGTAGGTGCGAGTCAAGCGTCCACATACTTTCGGTCATGTACTGTGTGTACATTCCTATGGAGACGCGAGTTCACATGAAAACATTCACACCCGACGTTGTTTCTCTCGCAAGAAGCCCTTCAGGAAAAAAAACAAAACAATCCTGGATCCACATCACGTGCTGAATCCTGACGTTTGTTAAGAATTTAAGATATCTTGATAATTACCAAACAAAATGACCGCAAACGCGACCTCAGCTCATTAAAAGACGACCGGATGAATCTGTCCCTCCCTGGTGTCAACGTCCCCACATCACAGTTCGTCCCCGACTCGACTCGACAAAAAACACGACGGCTTTGGGATTAATTTCAAGTTCAAAGACTTCAGTGAGTGTGTATACAGTCTGATGAGGCTCTCACACGGCATCATGGGAAATCCTCTCTGCAGAGCTGCTTTTAAACAAACCCCGCATAGTTTTCTCTCGGCTCGCAAGTATTTTAACGGCGAGGCTCTGATGTGGCCGCGGCGACGACGACGACAGAGAAGCTCTCGCGTGGCAAAAAACACCAACAAGAAAAAAAAAAACAGAAGTCGCACAGACTGATGTACAGCTGCGTCACGGGCGAGCGGTTTACTGTACGCCGTTGTCTCAAAGTCCAGCTGCTCTCGACAGATGTGCAGTCAGATCACGTTAACGCCACAGGCAGATCACACGGGTCATGTTCGAGAAAACTGCTGACTGAATCCAGTCGCCTGAAAATAAGTTTGTTCAGACATCCACAAACCGCAGATATGTCACATCTGTACGTTTCATACATTCTTTATCAACCTTTATGAGGTGACGTAGTTCATATTACATGTATAAGAGGGGAGTTTCTCCAACCGATCAAGACCAATCGACGACCAACAAAGCGGATAATCTCAATGAAACATCAGGAATTTTTCGGTGCTGTGCCATTTTCCATCAAAACGTGATATTTCCCCGAGCCTGTGAGTGTTTCTAGGGCCAAAACCTAAACCGACCTTAACCACAATCTCATCGCACTATTTTTGGAGAATGTTTACGTGTACGTTTAACATAATCTTCACCTGCAGGAATGTTGTGACGGCAACATTTATTCTGACGACTGGGTCGTAAGAGAACAGAAGAGTTGTTTTGAGAAATCTCTTAACCCAAACCAGAATGTCAGCGATGTACATTTCTGCAAACCACAGATGTGTTAACACTTTTCTTTATGCTACAACTTTATGTTTCGGCACAAGAGGCACTTGGTCGGGGTTTAGAAATATCTGCTTTGGTTGCCACAAACATGGCTGGAACGTCTCATTAAAACACACATTTGGTTTCATGCTAACAAATGTTCAAATGTCCGTCGGTGGCTCAGTTGCCTTCTCGCCTAGCTGCGATGCGACCGCCATCTCCAGCACGTTGCGCGCGACGCGTTCGAATCTGATCGGATCCGCGGTTTGCAGGAACGTAAGCTGCCAACTTTCTGTTTTTGGTGCCTGGGCTGGAAAACTCTGAAGACTCACGACTCAAGACCGAGCGAGAAAACCCACAAGTTTATATTTAGCATCACTAATGTACAGCGTGTTGATTTTCTGTTGATTCAAGCAAACTTCTGACAACTTTGACCCACAAATATTTACACATCGAAACCTTTTTCACTCACAGCGAACCCGAGCAGTATTGTTTTAATGTTTCGACGATGTGTCTCCAAAGCGACGTCTCCAAACATATAGATCCAAACTTGTCGACGTGATGAGTCTACATTTCAGTGCGCGGCATTTATTTCCACAAATCATGCGGCCATCAATCAGGGACGTGAGGCTGCAGGGTCGGTGATGTATGTGGTCTGAAGCTGGAGCCAAGTTCTTCAAAGCCAAACATGATACTTGCCAGGCAGAGAGAGAGAGAGAGAGAGAAGGGGGAAGGGGAGAGGAGAGAAGGAAAAGAGCCGGCCGGAGGAGGAGAAACATTTACTCTGAAATTCAGAAAGAACATGGAGAAAGTAAGAAAAGTGAAAGAGAGAGTGAAAGACATGTTTAAGAGGACTGGAGGACGGCTGTTGGGGAAACGGAGAGTATCCCCGCGAGAGAGCAGAGGGGAAAAAAGAGAAAGAGAGGGGGTTTGAGTTCAGAAAGGAAAAGAAAATATAGAGAGGAGAAGAGTGGGAAGGAAGGAGGAGCTGGGGATGAAGGAGAAGAAATAGAGATAGGAATAAGAGTGCTGAAAATGCCGAGAAAGAGAGGAAGAACGTGAGGGAATCACGAGAGAGGGACGCAAAGGAGAAACAGGAGCAGATAAAGTTGTAATTATCAAGACGGGAAACAAGGAGGTTGAAGAAGGAGGCGATGGAGAGAAGGAGCGATGACACGCGACACGTTAATTGAAGCCGACGGATCAGAAAACAGCGGATTGTCAGGGGTGGGGAGTGCTGAAAGAGGAGGAGGGAAACACAAGAGAGGGAGTGGAGACGAAGCCGAGGGAGAGGAGAGGAGAGGACGAAGAGGCAGAGCTGGGAACTAAAGAGTGTGACACAGAGAGAGAGAGAGTGAGAGAGGAGGAGGAGGAAGAGGAAGAGGAGGAGGAGGAGAAGACAAGAGGGGAGCTCAATTCACTGCCGTGGTTTCTAGACTCTCTTCTGACGTTGTTGTGAAACTCTCCGGAGCTGCTGCTGCTGCTGCTGCTGCTGCAGGACTGAATGCTATCAGGAGCGAGCAGGCAGCTGCCAAACCCACCGACACACACACACACACACACACACACACAGTATTCGCCAATATACACATAAAGGCCCTCATTTATTAAACGAACGTACTTCAGAAAACCGTGCCATTTCCACGCAAGCTTCGGCATTTATCAATTTGGACGTGAGCGGAAG
>OMLP01026691.1:20412-48134 GCA_900302685.1 Spondyliosoma cantharus | reverse complement strand
TTTGTCGTATGGTGTTGTTCTGGAAAAAGAAGATGCCAGACTCAGTGCTGGTTGCTTCGGCACTTTCTTTGATATGGCACTGACCGGAGATGCGCTCGTGCGGAGTTTCAAGCACTCTTCGTTTTCTAGTGGGTGGGTTCTCAAATGGTGATATAAATTTGTTGTACTACTACCTTTTGTGGCGACGCTTTTGCAGCAAACTTTACATATTACGGTTATTTGTTCAACGTCCTCCCTCTTGTGCCCAAACCACCGCCAGACGATGGATCCTGCGTTGTTTTTCTTGGGAATTAATTCTCCCTCCTGCTGCTTCCGCTACCTGAGATCTCTGCTGCTACATGCTGCCGGGCGTATGACGTTGCACGCACGACAGAATGTGATGTACTTAACTAGGTGCGCTTGTTTTATCTCTCTGTGCGAAGAGATGAGTGAGAGTGAGCAACTGCGTGACAATTGAGTATATACTCGAATATTCACGATATAGTCATTTTCTACATCCCACAGAGAACAAGCCGCGATACATCGAGTATATTCGATATATCACCCAGCCCTATATAGAAGTGCCACTTACTTCAATTTGTGCATTAGAAAGAGTTTAAATACAACAGCAAAAGTAATTGTAAGCCAGACTAAATCAGCAGCCACAGCTTGAGATATAAACATTACAATATTTCCAGTAATTGTTCAAACATCTTTGAGAAGTTCTACAAATTTAAACTATGTGCTTTGGTACAGATAAAATACTGCCCTGTTTAAAAACAGACAGCAAAAACGCCCAAGACTGAAATTATCTTACAGGAGTTTTATTATGATAAAACTTAGGGTAGAGGGTAAAGACAACAAAAAGTCAGGAGAGACGAGCCAGACATTTAACGAGAGGAAAGTTTTAAAGAGCTGGGGCTGTTGGTTTGTGTGTGTCTGTTTATGTGGGGGGGTGGTGGTGGTGGTGGTGGTATGGCTACAACAAGCAAAGAGGTAAAATAGGGAACAACACAGACAAGGCTGTTTGACATAGATAAATTCTGCTTATTCAGAATAACCGGAGGGTGCGAAGCAAAAATAATAGGGCCATTTGCGGGATGGAAGGTTGCCAGATCTCACTCTGTTGTTGAGCAAAGCCAAAAATGCATCTGGGGGAGATGACATACATATGCCAATATGGCATTAAATCCTTTTTTTACTTTTTTTTTTCTGTCCATTGTGGCTTCCAGTGTTGACACAAAGAATCTAACCAGGTGCTTTAACTGTGTATTCACAGAATAGTGCTGTTGCAAAGCAATCGATAAATCTATACGTTCCCCTGTGTTCAGCCACCGTTTATGATTGATTTCCCCGGTGATGTTATCGATTCATGTACACCTCTCTACCCACGCCTTTCTCTACTTGCATGTGAATCAAATCATGCGTAGATCATTGTTAAGTCAAGCTGGACCTTCATAGGTCACTGACAAAGATATATATGAAATACTATCACCGCAAACGGGCGCCCATAAAAATCCATCATGCCAAAAGGAACAAGAAGATCCCGTTCAACTGCTGTTAACAGCCTCACATGTCAGATTTGAAAACATCTAGCGGGCTGAAAGCCGGAGAGCAATTTCTGAAGATGTGCCTTCAAAATGATGGTGGTAGAGGTGCTGATTAGAAGGAGCATAATCTGCTTTAACCATTGCGCTTTATTTCATCCCCAGACATTAGCTGGGCTTTCGGTTGACAAAGCTGAGATCCATTGTGACGGCTTCCTCTGGCAGGTCTAAATGGATGATGCCTTCGTGTCACTGGCGAGGCAGAGCTTAACATTTATTTCTTCTAAGTCGTTTGCAATGCCGTTCAAGAGGCTCGTGACTGACTAACATAAGCAGCTGGATTGGACACCGCAAACACAAAAGCACACACAAAAACATTCCCTAAAATGTAAAGCGGATTGTTTTAACAAATATTATATCGCCATCCCTCGCAATATGTTGCATTACCTAAACTCGTACAATGATGAAGCAAATAGAAATCGCAACTGCACAGTTTGTGTTCAAACTAGAACATTTTATCAATCCATCTTTATGAAGTCCTTGGTTGTTTGAATGTCAGAAAACCAGCGCTTTATTTATACATCACAGATGGTTGGGGGAATATGAAATAAGCCATGTCTTGCCATGTCTTCTATGCAATATGTTCACACAGCTGTGGATCTTGGTTCCATTGTTGGGCAAATCCAAATTTAGCTGTCCAGTTGGCTGCAAACAGCTAGCCTGCAGCATAATTCTTTCACTGGGTAGCCAAAATGCAGAAGAATGTTCCACATAGATTATGTTAGAAGCCTGTTGAATTTTTAACAATGAAATCCAGTTGAACGTTGATAAAGGAACAATGAGACGAACCCCTTTCCATCTCCCAGGCTGTGTCTCTGCTCCATGGGATGCTGACTCCTGCTGACTGACTGAACACATTTTTTTCTGTGGCCTTCAAGCTCCCTGCCATTATGCTTATTTTCTTGGTTATTAGGAAATGTCATCATATCTTTTGTCAAAAGACTGCTCTTGATACGTTTTACTGCTCTAAGCTATGTTTGTCCTGCTGTTTCAATCATTTTAAGCTGGTCGATGTACAGTATCGTCAGCTAAATGCCAAAACGTTATGAAAACACGTTTCTGTTTGCCGACCAGCCCCACAAGCCAACAGAGGACCTATGAGAAACGTTATTAGAAATTCAAAATGACAGCGAGTGAAATACACAGAAAAGAGAAATCAGCACAAGCTGAACGAACCCTCCAAACATAAAATGAGGCACAGACTGCGGAGGGAAAGAGGGGAAGATCTTTCTCTAAGGCTCATTACTCCCCTTATAGCATGCCAAGTGCTGACCTAGCAGCATCCCAGCCCCCTATCCTCCTCTTGCCCTTCAACCCCCTCCTCGTGCAGGTGAGGGAGGCACATGCCGTCAGGCACACCCGCCGTCAGGCCATTTGGTCTGTGACATCCATAAAGCAATGCAGGATGGTAGTGCTCCAAGAGCTTTTAAAGCAGCCAATGGCTACTTTAATGGATGGATACACTATTTAGTTTAATTCATGCTCTGCTCGAGCCTTACAGGGAGGATTTGACCTCTCTTAGGTTAAATAATGGTCCCAGCGTAGATGGGTTGGTCGGGGGGCAAGAAGGAGATAAATGCACTGTGACATTCAGCTCACTCCAGCGTCCCCCGATGTGTGATTTGAGAGCAGACTATTAGGCACACGCTTTGCTTAAACATGGCAAGAGTTATTAGACGGGGCAGCAATGACTGGGGGCTGCACATAAGGAAGCGTTTGAAGAGAGAGACGGGTGTAGGCAGAGCTCGACAGCCATTTATCAGAGCAAATCTGGAAAAACGACGCAGGAATCCATTCTAGGAGATAGTATGACACATTTAAAAGGCCCAGCATTATGTCTTTTGGGTTTTAGACTGTTGGTGGGACAAAACAAGCAAAATGGAGACATTACCTTGGGCTCACTGAAACTGAGCAGCATTTTTTACAATTTCCTAACATTGTACAGACTTAAGAATAAATCAAATAATCAGAAAAATAATCAACAAATCCATTAATCCGTAGCTGCAGCCCTAGTTTAATGAGATGGTAGATTGATACCAAAATGTTTAGTTCAGTCCAGTCCTGGATCTGCAAAGACCCACCAAGTGCAACACAGGATGGACAGGTGAGTAGTCGGACAGTCACTGAATGGGTCGGCACTTATGATAACCACATCAGTTTGATTTACTTGGATTTTCTTGGTCTTCATGACATGAAACGTGCGATGACTTTTTAAGCACCACTGGCACGGAAAGACTACTGACAACTTGACAAATTCACTTTTATGTTAGAAGCATGTTGGCCGCACAAGAACTACATCATACCGCACAATTAAATAAAATGCACCTTATAATTCACATAAGCGTATTGGGAACAAAAAGAATGCAGTCATGTTTTGCATGCAGATCAAATAAATCTAATAAAAAATACGTTTAATGATTGATTTTGTCTCTTGCCATCCCTGTAGCTGCTGACAAAAGCCCCATACCCCAAAGCAACGTTTTCCCAACCTCCCACTTAAAACTAGGTAAGGAAAAAAAGAAATAGAAAATGAACTGTCAACAAGGCTTCTTACCCAACACCAGTATTCTGTGTCTTGCTAATGGCATATTATAGCCCTGACCTCACATTCAGAGAAAGCTGATCATCAGTTATATCCAGATAAATTACATCGGCGAACCAGGAGGTTAAAAGGGAAGAAAACATCGTCAAGATGTAGCTCGATAGACTAAAGGGCAAAACAAGTTGAAATTAACTCCCTCACAAGTGCAATTGTCCTCGAACTAGAATGCCATTCTCACTCATACGTCACTGTTTGAAGAACTCACAAATTTGGATGATCATGAAGCCGAAGACAATACATTCAAATAAACGATACCTCAGCAACATCCCTCTGTGCTCTGATATCCTTGTGTATTTTACATGAATTACAGGTCACAACAATTGCGAGCCTTGGAAAATGAAATGGCCCTGTTGCAGAGTAATACATACATTCTCTGTGACAAGTAAGATGGTAACTCATACTAAATTCATTATCAACATTTTTGAAATTGAAGCTCCCGAACCTCAAGCTTTTATTATTCATTCTGCCACATATAACAAAACTGAATCACCTCTTTTGAATCACCTGCTTGGTCCGAAAGTTATTGCTGATGGGACCAGCTCATCTATCAGTCACTAGCTGAAAGGAACAGCTAGTGAAAGAAAACTGCCCCCTGATTTTACCTCATAAACTGCAAACACATCTATCTATCTTACCAGCCATTTAGTCTGGTACTGAAACTTCAATAAGTGAAACAATGTCCAAATCGAGGAAGAATATCCAACTAACTACGCCAACTTCCTGGTTTAAAGGATGTTGTTGAGGTAAATGATGACATTTCGTTCAAAGGTGATTCAGCAAAAATCAAACAGTATATTTAAAGCTGCAGTCTGGAGTTTTGAGAAAAAAGTGGACTTAACCAGAATATGTGAACGAGCACAGCTCCCAGGTCAGTCCTTCTTCCTCTCCGCCTTCTAAGCCCCTCCCACAGAGGAGCCTGTTGTGCACAGGCTTGTAACCACGGTAACAGAGGAAGCCAGATAACCAAGCTGGGCATTCAAAATAACAACAACAAAATAAGCCTATTGTTCTATTTCTGATCAATACAACTAAACTACAAAGACGAGTGCCTCATGCAGATCACTGCAGATATCCCGAGTAACAAACAATATTCCTCACATGGCGGCAGACGGAGTTAGCAGCTAATCATCACCAGGTGCAACATTTTCACGTGCTGCCTTTCTGAAGCATGAGTAAAGTTATTTCTCTAAACCAATTCAACCACTTCAGAGCGTCCTGAACACAAACTAACGTTATTATAACTGCCCGCTCACTTGAAAGACTCTTTTGCTAACCAGCAGCCATAAAAACAAAGCTAAACACCGGAGTTAGCATACAAGCTAACAAGCTAGATTTACCAACAAGCTACGTGGCTCGACTGCAACACTGTACAGCGATATGCGCTATTGTGAGTATTACTGCAACCACCTCCATCTTAGCCTTGTGGTTAAAACATAGAATGAAACATATATCAAGCAGGGGTCCTTACCTGTCTGGCAGAGGAGCACCCAACTCTGCATCGCTCAGCTTTAGATGAGTCAGTATTTTTCAAGTTAAAAGGAAAACAGGAAAACAAGTCGGCGTGGAAATTACAGATGGAGACTGGCATAACATGTGCAAGATACATTAAATCATGAACCTGGAGGTAAGAGTGCAGGTCTTTTGACGTAAACCATTCACATTTTTTGGAAATGTCAGAAAATAATTGTATTTTGGGAAATGGAGCTAAAGCAAATATTAGGATATGAGGTTCATTTATCTATGTAAATTCTCTGAAAAAAAAAAATGTGATTGCTATTGATTGATATCTGATCAAAATACTGCTAGTAGCAAGCATGAAAGCTGTTACAAGGAACTGAGTTAAGGAAACATCAACAACAAAGGACCAACGGCTAACAATTGTGGAAGAAATCTTTTCAATGAAAAAATTGACACACTGAGACTACAAAAAGCACAACTGGAAAGAAAATGGGAAAAATTGACTCTATACATGACTCAAAAAGATGTCACTGCACCGGAACAATAATCAATAGATACTCTGATCTCCACAGCTGTAAAAAAAAATGTGTGTATGCACCCGCAAAGATTGTAAATAAAGATTTAAGTCAGAAAAAAAAAGGAAAGTTAATCTGTAGTACATGAAACTGAAATTGTGAAGCTCTTTTGCTAATTTACTTCAAATAATTGCTGGCATTTTATGTAACAATCTGTCAAGATTGTAGCACTGCAAGACCTGGTAATGTAAGAGAGGAGCAATTAAGTGACTGACCCATGGGTGCAAAAGTATCCGTTATTCATCGCTCCGCCGTTATTCATCCCTAGACTGTGTTCGTCTTCACCCCGAGGGGGTCAAGATGACTCTTTTACTTCAGATGCAGGTTAGCATGGTGATGTGCACAAGGGTCAGGCCAAGTTTGGCCACGCTGTCTCTCTCCATCTTTCTCTCTGAGAACATCCTAACATCCGCCCCCATCTGCATATTCCCAGAGTGACAAAACTAGTTAGCTGAGTAATAAATCAAACCTCGGCTGCCCAATTTGGTTTCCTAATGTAATTAATAAGTGCTAAAAGCACTTAACTGGCCATAATTTGCCGATGCCACTTTGAAGTGACTATTTAAAGAAAACTTTGCGCGCGCGTGGAAGAAAATATTATGTTGGCACTGATATCTTTGCAAAGAGTCGTATGCAATAGCATGCAATGCAAGCACAGCCATTTTACTTATCTATACAGCTGAAAACTCCCAGTGTGAAATGAAAAAAAGTAAGTTTGACAACATCTCGATAACATTTATCTCATCAGTGTTGGGGAATAACAAATTAACTGATAGAGAATTTGTAATCCAATGTTAAGAGGCAAACAGGCATTTAGTTTAGTAGAGACACATCAGCAACACATTTTCCAACATACAGAGTTAAACGTTGCAGACAATTTCCCCGTGATTTTATTGGATAAGATTTATAGATGTATTGACAGATACAGATAAATACATCTAGAGAGCTACAGGCTTCATTTTGACCCGATAATCTATAATCTGTTGCAGTTTAAAATTAAAGAAGCAACTTTCCTGATCCTGACTTTTTTTATCAGCTGCTTGACTTTTAAATTGCCTTGAATAAATAAAATATCGACACATCCTCAAACTACACTCTGGCCAATCAAAAAGATTGACTCTCTCAGAAAGGATCTATCAATTAAATCTCTATTACTCAGGATCCAGTCCTTGCAGTCACTTCCAGACTTGCCTAATCCCCTTCTTCACTTTCTCTCTGCAGCAAAACCACTGAGAGGATAGTGCAGACAGAAGTGAGCGGAGGCAAGGCGAGAGGGAGGAAGCAGAGAGGGGTGATTGCCGAAGAGCAGAGCTTGTCATGAGTGGATTTATGGCTGGGGAGACAGCGGCGGGAGGCGGGCGAATTGATGGGTGACACATAATCAGCCTCCTTATCGCAGCCCCGCAAAACTGGATTGCATCCAGAGGCTTGTGATCCGTCCGGATTTGGCTAATGTCTCCCACTCCTCTCCTGAGCCCCGACAGCTCTCCGTTATCAGGGCCTGGCCTGGGCTTCCTTTCCCTTCCTCTGACTGCTATCCCTCCACCCCTCCATCCACAGCCTCCTCCGTGCTGTCTGCATCTTGACAGTGTGTCAGGTGAAGAGGCAACTAAGGGTTTTGTTGACCAGGTCTGTCCGTCCACGTTTCTTCCTGCCTCGTTTTTGCTCTCCAGTGCTATTTTAGCCTCTCTTTATCCTCCTCCCCTCTCTTTCAGCTAGATAAATCTCCAAATGTCCCTCTGAGACCAGTATCAATTGTTTACAGTGTTGTCTGCAGAAATAGAACCGAACCTCTAATATGTCAGTGATGTTAAAAACAACTTAACAGCCTCTGTTAAGCTCCATTTGTTTGCATTTTGTAACCCGACATGCCAGTTTCTCGTCAGGGATGTTTATTTTTTTCGTGACTGGAGTTACAAAAGCAACAGTTCAGGGAAGGAGTGAATCACAGCTTCCAGTGTGGTTGGGTTCAAAGTTTCACAAAATGGTTCTGGGGTGAAATGGAGCCACTCTATGACATAATGCGCTGGTTCCCTCGCACGAGCTCTGCACCGCTCTCAAAAATCTCAGTCAGTCGTGATGTGTTCATTTGTTTCCTGTAATATGTCATCGGAGGAAAGCCTGGCCCCAGCAATGTCAACGCAAAAGAGGAGGGGGCGACATTTATGCACACATATCTATACTATTACAAGTGGTGCCATCTGCCAGTGTTCTTAAATCAAGACTTAGTTTGGGTCACAGCAGCAGCAGCAGCAGCAGCAGCTATGACACGCTGCTCATGGAGGCAATTAAAGCACGTAAGCTACTTCTTCTCTGCATCATAACTCTGTCAAATCTGATCACACCGACATGATACACACTTTTAGATTAAGTGTGACTTGTCGTTCTCTCAGATGGTACTGTTGTAAATAAATCTGCTCAGAAATAAGGACACTAGAACTTGCCTGAGATCATCAGGTTTTTAAGTTTTCTCGGTATGAAAACCATTATTGATTTTATCTTAGAGTTAGGGGGGCAACAGTGTCTCACACACAAACAAAACTCCTGGTCTAAACAGTACAAGAGACAGTCAAAAGCTCATCACTCGAGCTATAGTACCAACAAGCCACAACAACACCAGTACAAAATGTTACCAGTAGACATTTTAACAAGGCCCCTTTGCCAAAATTTGGAACTGGTTCTTTTCTTTCTGGTTAGCTTAAAAGGCTCATCTATGATAAGATCTGACCAAGCCCACAGCTCTAAGCAACAAAATAGTCCAAACTGAGTTTGAATCAATTGCAGAGAGCAAATAAATTCTACTTGAGGATTTCTGTGGCACTCTTACTAGCACAGTATTTAAATCGTCGATGTGTAGATGCATTTTGCTGACGCTGCCAGTCTCCATTTTAACTTTGGTACAAAGTGAGAGAATTACCACATAAAACGGCACAGCTCTGTGGCATTTTCTGTGCTTTCTGTGTTGGCAAGCTGAATGCAGAGACAGTAATGAGCTTAATTGCTTTGCTTCAGAGCTAACATGAAGCGGTGTTGCCAGGCTGCTGGATTAAAAACATTTACGCCATTTGAACCTCCATAAAAGACAGCGTACCAAGATCAAGCTAGTTAACACACCAGAATACTTATTTAAATACCGCTGGATGCGGTCCCTGCAGCAATGGTGTGTATCACAGGACTGATGCTGAAGTCTTTAACAATCTTAAATATGGAATTGATAAGCGATACAATAACACGTGAATGACACCGCAGACAAACACATATGCTGATGCCTGTTTTGTAAACACAAACTGGGATCCATTCATCGGCGTACTCCCGACATTAATGTCACACTTGGTGCCCAACACACTGTTTAGTGCTGACACAAGGCTTCAGAACACGTCATGCACCATTTAGGCATTGTACAATGATATGATGTAGACACACACACACACTGCATAAATGTCTAATTTTAAAATGGTCTCAGTTCATCTACTTTAGCTGAATGTTTTTTTCGCTGTATGACAACACGTTTCAACATAATTGGGCACATGTATGCAGAGATGATTGCACTTCTCATGCACTGAAGTGTATTGGCATCCCTTTTCATGCTTTCTGTTCTATTGTTTGGCGCCGTATAGTTAACACAGGCCAACCCGGTGCATACAGTGCACATCTCCGTCCGTCTTGAAGGAAAAAAAGAATACAAGGTAATGATTGTCATTGTGGTTGCCATTCTGAATGACCCAAAACAAAACCAGCCAATGCTGACATAATACAATAAGCTCATTACACAGGAAATATTACATTTACATATAAATTGAGTTAAGTCACAGCTAAATCTTCTGTTTTTCAAGATTACTCTTATCAGAAAAGAAGTTGATTTGAAAAAAAAAAAAGGAAACGTTGTTGACATCGCATTAAAAAGAGGTATAAAAGTGCTTTTCTTTCTCTGGAGAGCAGCATCAACAGTAGTGCTAATCAAGTCAGTTTGGTGAATGCCCTTTAGCTGAAGCCATTATGCTGCATAATGCTTTCTGAGTGTAAATGAAGCAACATGTAAGCACACAGTTTTTTCATTTAAAAAAGGTAGAATCTACACTGAATAATGACAAATGTTTTCAGGGCCGTCAAAACTCATGCCTGCTTTGTCCAATACTTCCCAACAATTCAACAAAAAAAGAATGCCAAGAAAACAACCACCAGCCGGGGAAAGCTCCACCAGTTTGCCAAACTTAACTGAACAAGACTGCAGCCTACTGAAGGCTGAAGTCATGCTAACACGCACACATGACACAGCTGACATCTTCGTTCAGCGTGTTATGACGCTAGAAAGAAATAAAGATTTTAACCTGATAATGGCGTTCGATGAAAGTCAAGAGATTACAATACTTCCAACATTCATTGCAATACCTTCAGCAATGCCACTAGTGATTCTACAAGCATGTACAATATGTGATCGTGTCAGTGTTTGTGGTAACACAAGACAATCGCAGGATGCAAAATCAGACATTCTCACATCCTGTTAGCGGTAGATACAGAAAGCTGAGAGTTGTGTTTGGCCCTGTGCTCGTTGACAAAAGTGCAACCCATCTGTGCCGGCAGTACCCAAGGTCAAGCAGCCGCAGCTGGTCCTACAATAATTCATGTTTTTTATTCATTCTTATCTTTCTATTGTAACAATACTCATGTCCTTTATTTGTAGAAAAGTGATGATTATATTCTGGGTGAGATACACCTTATATAATAATAATAATAATAAATAAATTGGACAATAGGATTCCCTTTAACGATGCTGAAAAGTGGCCGTTTACAAAGGGTGGCTACGTGACTGAGTTTGCTATCTCTCAGTCAGTCATTCTCCACACCCTCCTCCTCCTCCTCCTGTAGGGCTGAAAATTTCCCAAGATGCAACAGCCAGATGACAAATGGTTGCTTAAAAAGCAGTTTAAGAGGATTACTGTCTGTGTCTGCGCGGTGTGCATGTGAATATACGAGAGCGTGAGTGAGAGAAAAGAGAGGCCAAGGAACATCAGCCCACCCCTACTGATTTATTGTTTGTGGAAATACACGAGGAAAACATTTACTTTGGTGAGTTAGCGAAAGGAAGCGGGAACATGATGATTTACTTCATCACCTAAAAGTGATGAAGCCCTCTGTAGGCTTGCTACAAATTTTTATGGCAGGAAAAAGGTCCACAGAAACCTCTAAACTCAGCATATTTCAGTCGTTTTAAATATACCGTTTCAATGTCGCCCTACTCCAACTTCTTTTACAGCCACCAGACGAGAGAAGTATTTTGATGCTCAAATGGAGCATCATGGTCTGCCTTGAACAAGTCTGTCTGGTTATGACCTCTTATGTTCTTCTTCTTCTTCTTCTTATGTTCTGGAGCACTTAGATAGAGAGTCTTATTGTTTGGAACTGGGTGCCATTTCTCCTGATGTTATTATTCTTTAAAACTGTGTGTGGGTGTTTGCCCATAGCAGAAAAAATGATTGAATTGTGTTTTTTAGAGTTGGAGGATGGGTTTTCATTTTCGTGAATGAGTGCCCCATGACAGTCATTAGTTATCGCACAGCACCATCCCATATTGATCACTTGGAGTGGTCAGGCTATTTAATGCCACCTTGTCTCAGACATCAACTGTGGAGAGATTCACAATCTCCTCCAAAAGCCCTGCATCAAAGAGCACACATCATGTGTAAAGGCCTTTCCGTGTCAAAACACAGCACTCAGTATTGACTATAACGATGGGACACGTTTTCCCACTCGACAAAGCGCAGCTTGGACAAAAGCACACACAGAAAAAGAGAACTGAATTCATACTCTTCCCATGTACCCCACACATGGTTAATGTAATTACGAATGTTTGATGTTTGACCGTGAGAACCGCTTGAATGTATGATAAATAACAGGTCCTCCGGTCATTAGAGAGCAGGCAAGTTGTTCTTGTGGGTTTGCTTGGCGAGTCTGCCCTGAGGTTTGGAAGCTGCCGCGGTGCATGTGGTCAGCAGGTCAGATGTATCTGGCAGCTCGCAGTTCGACTGTTCCAATGCCCGCAGACTCAGAGCGTGTTTTTTAAACAAAAACAACACTTTTTGAGACAGCCCTCAAACGTAGGGAAAGTTACCGCTGCATTTAATCTGAACTGACGAATGATGGAAAACTACCAGCTTTACCGACCTGTTTTATTTTATTGCTCTCCACAGTTCGAGGCAAAAGTCTGACAGTAAACAATTTGGGTTGACTATATATAAAGTCAATGTACATATACACACTACATAGAACGCAGTATTAACAGTATTAAGTATAAACTTCCTCAGTCTTCTTGAAGGTGGTCTTATGACTGATACTGCAACAGTAAATGTGGTTTTGTACCTTGTGACAGAGAGTTTTTGTTTTCCTTGATTAACAAAACTGCTACTCACTTTAATTCATTAGTAATTGTAATCTGAAAGAGTGGTCTTCAAATGATTCAACAAACATTACCCAACAAAAATGACATTAAAAACCAATAGAACATTTATATAATTTAAATTAGTTCTCTCCAAGCTTTTAAAACATTTATGCCCAATATTAAATAAATACATGTATACATAGATTTGCCATATTGTTATATACATGTTGTATACACAGTATATCTGTGGCTGGTGAAATGTATGATGGGGAGCTACAGAAGCTACAGATTTTGAAACTGACTGCTAAAAGTTTGCTAGAAATCACATAATGTCAAGCTGATCGTCTACTAGTTGAGTTTGTACCTTTGAGGAGCGTCTAGAAAAGCTAATTTGCATATAGATGTAAAATTTCCTTTGCAATTCCTTTGTATCTGAAGCTAGAATCAGAGTCACAACCCAAATAAATTGATTAAATTCATACAAAAATGGCAATTTAAAGAAATATTTAAGATGGTGATTGCTTGTTTATGACCCCTCAATGCAACTATAGTTGGATTTAGTGGTATCAGATCAGAAGAGATCTTCATCTATAGGGATGACTACTATGACTACTACTGAACTGAAGTCTGTGTGTTCACTATAAACAGAGATAAAAAATCTTTGTGCTTTGTCCTAAACACTAATCAGATTTATTTGGATTAGAAAGGAAAGTGCAATTAACGTACATGCATTGGCATCAAAAAAAATGTTGGCAGTGCTTTGGGAATCAACACCTTCATATTGACTCTGGTCAATAAAGTAGTTCATTTGTCAATATAGCTTCTGAGAAGTAAGCCAAGGTGTCCAGAGGTGCCAACTGGAGGCCGGACTGTGAGTGAAAGGCTAGTCATGTAATCAGGTGAAATGTAGCGGTTCCAAATCATATGTTAGATATTTTTTTATTATCATTTCATCTTAATCTTACCAGAAAGTCCCACTGAGATCAAAAATCACTTTTGCAGGAGAGACCTGACCAAGGAAGCACGAACATAATATTTAAAATGCACAACAGGATATACAAAAATCCACAATAAGACAGATATCAAACAAAAACAACCACATGCTTCCATCACCAGATCATAATTCTTTATCAGGCAGGGACCCCATAAAATCTTCATTTGTTTGTTATGACTAACTTTCTTCCATAATCTAGATTCAGATAAATGCGTTCAACAATGCTGCACAAATCATGCTTCTATTCTACTCTGTATAAACAACATGTTAATTGGACGGTAAAGGAATCTTCCTTTGGTTTTACATGCAAAATCTTGAATATAATGAACGGTCTTTGCACAAAAAGTAGCAAAAGTAGATTGTGGGGGAAATAGAAAACAACAGAACGCAATGCTTAAAAATCCTCCGTCGCTACATTTCAGGACACCCGGTGATAGAAAAACCTGTCCAACGATAATAAATTGAGGTGAAAAGAGGAGGGAGCGTGGAAAACGTCCTTAGTGACACCGCCGCTCACTCTGGTGAACAGGCGTCGAAGTGCTTCCTCCCTCTCTGATCTATGGACTGTCAGATTGGATATTTGCTGAAATACTTTATCCCATTTCTCCCTCACCAATATGAACTGCCTCTGACACTGGCTGGAGGAACGGGGGAGTTTAAAGAAACCACACAACACCTCGTTTCTATTGTGTCGAAATTAAAGCCTTGGTGAGGATTTTAACTAGAACCGCATGCGAAAGATATCAGTTGGATGTCAGTGACGACATAGGGCGGTGTGTTTTGTCGAGTTCTGTGTTGGGAAAGATGAGTCATAACGTAGATTGACCACACAGCATTGTGGTTAAAACCTTGACATTTTGACTCTGGGATTATTCACAGACGGGATCCATTGAAGGCTGCTTGTCCTGTGGAAAGGACGCATGTGGGTAACCTCAGAGCACAACAACAAGCCTCTCACGTTGTTTGTCTACTCGTTCCCTTCAGCAAAAACACACAGATAGTGGTTTAGCCTCCTGCCTCTGGAGCCACATATGGACCTCTACTAAATCGCACAACAGTGGCTCCCCCTTTGTCAGCCTCTCCACCAGCCGAGTACAGGAAAGGAAGAAAGGCGAATGCACAACCGACTGTGCCAGAAAAAAAAATCCTAATGATGCAGCCCCAGTGAATCCCTGTGAAAACAACTGTCAGTTTTGGCTTTGTGCTGATTTGTGGTTTTTGGCAGCCGGACACGGTCATTAAACAGCGGCCACTGTTTAACACACAACCCAACCACGGTGGTCGAAGGTAATACTTCCTGATGTGATGGTGTTTACTTACAGCGAGTACTAAATATTGAGGAACCCAACAGTGCCAGCATCGCGCCATAACATGGACGCACAGGTCCACTGTTTGTCCGTGCGAGCCGATTTTGAAGCTGATGATGAGGAAAGACTGGACAACTGACCACCACGGATAAAAAAAAAATGGTTGACCTGGAAATGTGCTTCCCACGCTCAGAGACCACATGCCTCCACTGGGCCAGTGAAGCTGGTCCGGTCCAAGTTGTGGGTAACTGAGTGTGAAATGGCATCGCCGAAAAAGGGGCATCCACACTCACCAAACAATCTCTGGAGTAAGTAAAGTTGTTCTTTTACGTCTATATAGGAGAAATGAAGCATATCGCTATTATATTACAGCAACTTTTTGATTATTTCAATCAAAAATAGACTTGAGTGAAAACCTGAAACTTCTGGTGATGATAAGAGTTTTGTAGCTGAACCAATTAAATGTGGGATGAAATGCAGATATTCTCCCTCTAAAGCAATCCATTCTCCCTCCTATGGACTGTTGTTGGGTACATAAGTAAATTGAAGAGGTCTTTGAGAATCCACGACAGCTCCACAAACATTAACATTTTCATTCTCCTCTCATCGCTAACAGCCCCAGGGAGACCCAACCATGCGTATTCTATTAACAAAAGGCACGCCCAGTGCTCCCAAGTCTCAGTCTCGATTCATACACATCCACAAATCCCTTGGCAAAAGCTGTTTGTGCTCACTAGAGCCTGCAAGAGGGACAGAAAGAAAAAAAAACACTGAGACAAAGACAGAGAAAGGAGAGAGAAAGATGTAAGAAAAAGCTGAACAAACCTTCTACAGAAAAATGTCACTTTTTGCAACAGTACACAGCCCATGGCTGAGCTTCTTTATGTTTATCTGGCTAAATCCATGGTTTTAACTTTAGGGGCACAACTCTGGCTCCTTCATTAGCCTGTTGATCCATAAAACCGACATAACACAAGAATTACAAGTAGACAACACTGTGGCACACTTCCAGGAGGTCAAACCCAACAAGGGCATTCGATTTGAGCCATTTTAGGCCAACTCATGATGCATTTGCAGGCTCTTCCCATGCACACAACCAGAGCCCGACCAACAAGTTAGTAGCTGATATTATCTGCCGATATTCACGTATCGGAGGTTTATCAGTATCGGCATGATGTTTTCCAACATGCACTGATATGAGACCTTCTTGAGGTTTTCTTTCTAGATAATAATGCATAAGAAAATGCTTGTTTGAGTGCACTGATGTCATTTTAGGCAACAAAACTGTAAAATATCCAACCGCCATTGCATATCTTTGTGATAACCACATATGAAGGATCATTGCAAAGACCGAGTAATATTCCCTGTTAATGTGATGTAATAACTTTGTGATCAATGACAATTACTGTATTTTCTCAGTTCAGATCTGCGTACTGAGGACTAAAGAATCGTCTCAGATCACTACTCTGTTTTCAGATTTCGGATGGAGTTTCCCCTTTTGTGTGGTCCAGATTACATGTTTTGGACACATTAGACAAGCGTGCCCACACACCTGCCAAGTCACAGTAAAATATCTGCAGAGCGGTGACATCATCAACATGCATGAGCCCAGGAGGTGTGATTCATACGGCTGCAGGCCACACAGGTTAGGATAACAAAGCTTTCCTGCAGGTAAAACGGAGGACGGCCGTGAAATCAGGCATTCATACGAGCATTTGATAATTTGATCAAATTAAAAATTGTGCATTAAGTGCACTGTGTTCATCTACCAGACGATGATTATTAAACTCCACCGAAAAAGGCAAATATTCCTGTCTATGTGATCGTTTTCCTCTTTGCACACCTTTGTACGTTCTCTGCACTCCAAACACACGGACAGCGGGGATCATTTTCCTGTCTGATAGAAATTGAATGCATAGTTAATTTCACAGTAGGTACAAGTTGAGCCAAGTAGAATTGCTGATGGTGGAAGTTGTTTGCCCAGCAGGTAAGCAACACATCACTGACATTTGCCTCTATTCATTTGCGCGAGGTCTTGCGCCTGCTGCGAGCCAGACCAGTCTGAATAATAACACGGTCTCCTCTGTGGGCAAAGTTGGAGAACCAATCACACTTAAGAGCTGGCTCCTCTCAGACTGTAATGAATGCACGGTCGTATAAAAATCATATTTGGAAACTGTATGCTGCTGTATGTTTCAGGCCAATTATCCAGAGGCGTTTGTTTGTTGCCCTGTTAAGATTGGCGTGATTCAATAATTAGGCCCTTTTTTATTAGTTTGTCTTACAAAAGCAACTGAAATATTTCAGAGTCTGAAGCACACTCGCTCTCATTCATGTATTTTATGATCATAAAAAAATAAAAACATACAGGCACTAAGTTAGAGAATCGGTCCAACAAGTTTGCTGTTGCTATTTCTCTGTCCAACTTTCCTGGACTCCGAGTACTGCACTGCACTAGTTTCTGATAGTGAAAGGTGTTTATCATGTAATGGTATCCACAGTGGAGCCACTGCAGGGCGCAGATAGCAAGCTGCTGTTTTCAGATCAGTTCTGTTCCAGCAGTCATAATGGTTGTTGCTATGATTAAAGATGGAGAGACAGTTCTTGGACCTTCTTGTTGCTCTCTCTAGGGCAAGTTAGGACGGACGTGATTCATTGCTCAAATGGCACACAAACGCAATTGTGTTTCGAGACTTTTCAGAGAGTTCTGTGTAATTATGTTCATCCCTTACTCCCTGACCTGCAAGTGGCACATTTCCGTCGGAGGTTTAGGAACAAGTTTACAAAGCTTTCATATGTTTGGCTGATTTGGACCTCAAACCCACATTTAAAACAATACATGACATATAACTATCAGACGGTTATCCCTTGTCTCAGGCTATCTTTGGGATTCAGCCGGCTAAGACTGGGTACACATTCTCAATACGCATGTAGTTTGCTCACCACTCCCGTTCTCATGTCTGCTTTCACATCTCACCTCAGTGCGGTGGGACTGCCCCCTCTTCCCACATCCTCTTGTTGGGGCGAGTTTTCCCTCACCCCAACAGAGAAGGGCAACCACAATGGTAAATGAAATCCAGCCACATCCTTGCAGATAACTGCAACAGTAGTTTTGACTCAAGTCATGGAAAGACAACACTGCCCCCTAGGTGTAGAAAATGTAATGATATCCAGGAAAAGCACAATGGGAAGAAGAGGGAGGAGATGCAATTCCAGCAGGCGAGTACAGTCTCATACCTGCAGAGGCTACTTCTGCAGCCGAGGTTGTGCAATCAGAGTGTTTAATTTGTGTTGATGAACGTTCTTGTGGTCTTTCCTGAACTCGATCTAACAATAACAGCTTATCTTTCACTTTGGCAGCATGACAAAGAAATAATGAAATCATAAATTAGACAAGTCGGTTTCGTTATAACTGTAGAAAAAGGTTAAATGTGTGGTATATAAGTTAAACTGATAGAGGGAGATGGGACACTGATGAAAGAACTTGCCAAAGATGGGATGGAATGACGTACATCTCACTCCAGGTTTGCATCTGTGCAGTTCAGGCACTCTGTACCTCACATTCATTTAGTCAAGATCAAGAAAATATCACCAGGGCTCCAAATTGGAGGGAGACAACAATCTCCATCAAAGCGAGCAGCGAGCCCATCAACGGCTCCTGAATCCCGTCTCTTCTTTTCAGCCTGTCTCTCATATGCAGCTCAACTCGTTGTGCCTGGCTGTAGCTAATCTGGCTCTAAGCAGCGTGGGCGGTAGCGGGCAAGGGCACAAAGGGGCTGCTGGGTAAAAAACTGTGGGGAGACAGCAGTGATTGACGGCTATAATTAGCCCGCTGAAGTTGTGCCGACGGAACGAGGCCGAGGGGAGGAGCTGGGGTGTTGTGAGAGCATCTAATACACTTGGATACACACAAACAAGTGTCACGACGTACGGGCATAGAAATATGCACTCCTGCAAAACATTTCAATATACGACGCCTGACATATAGGCCTGTAGGTCTACACACTGTGGAAAGGAAAAATGATTTCATAATTTTTTTCTACTTGTTTAGAATAAAAGTTCATTCAAAATAAAGACATGAGATTTTAATATGATTATAATCAAGCAGGCCATGATCGGGTGCCATCAGTATAACATGCCCATTTGCTTAAGTTCCATAATCATTAGTGCCGTGGCTCCCGCCTGAACCGTTTGAGACACGACACAAACTTCTTACATACACCTCACAGCAACATGCATGGTGCACTTAAACACAGAATCTCAGTAACGCCATTAGCACAATTTAAACTTTGGGGAAAAACAGACAAGACGATAATGGGCAACGCTGACAAGGCCTCGAAGCAACACAACTTCTGATCACGTTAATGGAAGTTTTGCACCCCGTCACGCTCCTCTTGGCTCCTTTTATGTGGAATATCATGTCACTGTCAGCGTGGCCATTAAGGCAGAACGAGGGAAAGAGGGGTGCAACTTGCTGCCAAATGGTCCAGAGAAATGAGGATTCCATCAGGCTGACAGACCCCTCGCCGGCTTTCTGAAAAGGTGTCATTTGCTTTAATTTGATTGTTTTTGGTGGCCAATAATATAGCTGTTATTTAGCCCACCTGCGGATCTTCCTCAGTCTGCCCTTCGGCAAATAGGCTTATGTGCAATCGCATGCAGATCCTTTCAGACTATTTACTATTTAGAGATATTTGAGAGCGCTGTATTTATATACACAACACTTCAGAACTATAATGATCCTCTACAGCAATAGCTTCAATACAAATACAATAATAGAAAAAAATATGAATTTGCATTTTTATCAGATGCCCTTTGACTGAAGTTTTGCTTTTAATAGTTTTGATTTCAAACTCACATACATAGTAATCTTTCAATAGGACTTTAAAGTTACGCCAGCATCTCTTTTTTCGATTTTAACAAGATGCTAGGATTGGATGTTGACGTCTGGTACTGCGGGGCAGGTGAAACCTTGATATAACTTTGCTACATATTGTCAGGTGAAAAAGGGAAATAAATTGTTCCTTCTACCACTGATGACTGGGGGTTTATGGGTCGGACGAGTCTGAACGACTATCATAGATACTGTAAAAACTTCCCATCCATCCTTTCCTGCATCGGTGTCCACCACGCCGCTTGTAGCAGGCTGTAAGTTAAAGTGCTGTGCTGTGATTTAGGACAGTGAGCTGTTACAACTGTCAGCAGCCCCTTTCTGACATAGAATTCATTACTACAACCCTTTTATTCTAATAATAAAAAGGTCTGAATACTTCCAGCCTTCACTATAATTCTATATAACTCCCCCCTAACGATTATAGTTGGGGGGGAGGTTTCAGAGTACTGTCATAATTGAGTGCTGGCCAATTATCAATCGCTGATGTGTCATAGTTTATAGGGCAGTTCTTTTGTTTCATGTTTCAACTCAAATGGCTGTGAATGAGACGGGGTTCCTTTTCGACATGAGACTAAAATGCTATTAAGAGTGCGTGTCAATCACCTGATACATTTCAAGATGTAAGAAAACCACCACCATCATAAATATAATAATCACAAGAGAATGTCCTCCTGTCATTAATATTGCTTACAACAATTGAAAATAGAAATTAGTACTATTACACTGAGCACAGAGCAGCATCTACTTTGCATGGCAGCGCAGTGTGGCATTACTGCTAGACTCAAGTGGTGCACAATATTTCCACACTCCGTGATTGACAAGTACTCAATCTCTGGAGACCCCGTTGGTACACTCCGGAAATTAGAAAATGAAAACAGATTAGAAAAATGCCAACGGACTTCTTCTATCCATGAAAATGGCCCCGCAGTGCATTACAGTCACATGTCACCGTATCGACTTCACGCACCTTTCTAAAGCTGCACTGCAATCTCACAAACACAAACTTTGCTTTTCCCGCTGCACTCACTCCGGCTCCTTTGGTTTGACTCAGTCCGTCTGGCCCGAGGCTGAAGCTGGTGTGTTATTTGTCTTCCTCTGAAAATGTTCACATACAAGTTAAGTTATTTGCTGTCGAGAAAGCAGGAGGCATGTCATACACTAAAGATTTGTGGAGCACCTTCAGTGGCTGCACAGTTTTGGAAACAGAAAAGATACCTTGGGGAGATTTCAAACTGACAGGTAAGGACAGCCGAAATCTGAAGAGATACTTCCTCCAACTATACCTGACTGTGTACAGAGCAACAGTTAATGTCGAACTTTTTATGCATTTCCAAAAAATATCATCCCCTCTTTTACATATTTTATATGTCTTTGCCTGTTTTCATTCATGACATCTTGTGAATTTATGTTCTTTTTAATTGCACTAACTATGTAGCAACTGCTGCTCAAACATATCTCCAAGCTGAAGAATGGGAAATGAGTTTTTGGGAGCTAGTGACTTTTTAATGGCAGTAATGACTGTTTGATATAAAAAGCTACTTTTAAAAAGTAATGTTACCCGACACTATTAAGCAATGAATCTGGATAGGTCCCAATGGACATGTCTTTCATAACATCTCCATTTGACCAAAGTTACACATTGGTACTGTGGATTAACTGCACAGATGGAAACTTGTCATGAAGGCTTTCAATTTAAATGACAAATCTGCATTTGAATAAAAAATTATTGCAAAAAAATATGAGTTATCGGTCTAGGTTCACAGCTGTGCATCCCTAATTAATGGGAACTGATGAAATTCTTTACAAGTGCCCCCCTTACACATCTAAATGAAATAAAAATATTATCTATGTACTACGGTTATAATCAGCTCCTTTTTCTAAAACTTGCCTAAACTGTTGTATATGGGGGGCAATTTCTATTCTGTCAAACTGTCTTCTCCCTCATGCCTACAGTCTCCTATCTCCCATTTTTCTGCCCTAAAAACAGACAATAAGGCTAATATTGTGCCGCTCTAAACCCACTGTTTACCAGCAGGTTTAATGCAGCAAGCCCTTAATTGCATTCATTATCTAAAGCTCCAGGTCTGGGCCAAGGTTGCAGAAAGAGATGGGGGATTTCAGTTATCTCTTGTTTATTCAAAAATATATATAATAATAACTGGCAGTACTGTAGATAATAAGTAATGAGCACGTATTGTGAAAATAAATAATGAAAAAGGACAGGATTGCCTCTGCACTTTTATCACCTTTTCCCATACAGAAAGGAAATAAGGATGTGTAGGCCATCAGAGCTTAAGATGTATTGAAGGTCTAGAGGAAAATGGAAGTTTCTTTGTGTGAGGGGACACATAATAGAGTCCTGCCCATCCCCTGAGGTGAAGTGGAAAATGGGGATATAATTGAAAAGCAGTGCAGGAACATATTAAAAGAATACCTCAATTTTAACCGTAAGCAATGTCACGTCATGGCCGGCGTTAAATAGAATCGAAGCTGGGCAGAGACCTGTAAACTAAACTGAATAGATATTAACAATGAAAAGATTGTATCACATGGTTTACAGAACACGAAGCGTATGTAATGGTATTGAATTCCTACTTTAAAATGGTAAATCCTTACAGGGGATAATGATATGAGTTGTTGGAACGTTCCTATATGTATGTTCAATGGTATAGAAGAAACATATAAAGCTTTATAAAGAGTAGCTGTCACTATATTAAACCATTTATCAAAACAAAGCCAAATTACGATAAAGGCATAAACATAATGCTGAAGGTAGATGAAATATAAGCTGTGACATTTAAAAATACAGACAGACATCACAGACAAATGTAAAGTACAATGAGCTCCCTGTAAAGTCAGAGATACCAGATATGCTCATAGTCCTCACAATAACATTGTTTGAATATCAACCAGTGCTTGAAATAATAAAGCGCTTCAGTTTCTATCTTGGTTTAGTACTTGTTGATAGCATTTCCCAGCCACATTTTTCATGCAGCCCTACTGAATAATATAATACGTCTATTGCAGATTTTATGACACAGAGATAGAAGAGGCAAAAAAAAAAAAAAAGGCCCTTGTTATTTTTCATGCACATGGAAATTGACAGCGTCGCAGAAACGCTCCCTAATTTTTAAGATGATGGACAAAGTTCTACTCCTCATGTTTATGTTGATTTGTTTATCTGGAGACTTTCACAAAACTCAGTGATAACCCAAAACTTTCCAAACATTCCAAACAGTTATGTCAAACAGTTGGTAATGAGGACTTTCACACAGCCAATTTTTTTTTTATTCAGTTGCACCTTTCCTCTCGCTAATTTTTGCACTTAATGCCATATCATACTACCGACAAGTACACCGAAAATCATTAGCAACCAACCACTGATTCTAATATGTCTCAGTTATAATTTTGGCTCTGCAATTAAATCAAATATTATTGAAATTGCAATATCCAAATCACAGAAATAGCATTGCTTTGATGAAGGTAACAGGTACTAAAGTACTGTAGTGCTGCAGGGATGCCTTCGCCTAGAAATCTTTATCATCGGATGAATGAAAACATGTTTGACCCCATCAAATGTCGCATCATCATGATTTCAACACTATTGTGAATCATATAGGAATATTAATATATGTTTTACAAAAAAAAACAAGAACAACTATACAGCACAGCAGCAAGCACACATAATAAGTACAGACCTTGGTTCAAATGCAATTTCTTGCAAATAATCTAAAAAAATTCCAAGCAGATAGGAATAGATTTACTTCAACAAGGCACGTTTCAATTGAGCCTTCAGGAAATATATTATAGGGTTGGTCTGATGGACGATGCTGACAGACATCCACAACTAATCCCTGGCCATCATAACATCAGGATTCAAAAGGCTCCCTCACAATTAAGTTGCGTATCCCCTCAGAGCTGTAGTTTTACATTTGTGGCAGCAGTGTTTCTTTTCCCGTTTCGTTTCTCTTAGTCATGCCGTCTTTATATACAGTTTTCTTAGCTCAGCTCTTCAGCCAACGTTGTTTTATGCATAGGACGCTGAACAAAGCTGAGTTACGGACATGCGGTGCGGCGATGAGGACGCTTTGGCAGCTGGCAGAGGGATGTATGTCGGTGGTAACGGGAGATAGTTTCCTCTGCAGGGTGAGACAGTTGAAGGTTCATATCAGAGCAACAGTGGGAAACAGCGGCGGCTACAGTGGTGAGCTAATAGGCAACTGCTGCCTCGCGACAACACTGAAGAGACACACTGCCTCAAATTTCGTAGAGAACGATGTCATCGTCCATCATGTTTCGCTGTAGATATCGTCCAACCCTAATACCCTAGAGCTTGAAGAAATGTCAAATTTCTCCCACCAAGCAGTGTGTATCCTAGAGCTTAAATTATTTTAGTCATACAGGTCCATGCAGTTCTTCTATCCAACAGCACATTGGAGCTGTGGTTCTGTAAAATCGCTCATCAATTGCCATTCTCTTTCAATAAAAGGACTCATACATTAGCCTCTGAATGAATGCTCCACAACCACCTGGCAGCCAAGCATGCGCTGATTCTGACTCAGTAAGGTGTAAGCCCCCATCCCAGCGAGTTACATCAGATGACATATGTAGGGCCAGATGGGATGGATAGTTCTTCCAGGTTTATTTATCAGGGATGTCGGCAGCATGTTGTACCAACTGATCAAGCCAGGTGCCATATCAGATAACAACCTGATTGATGATACATGCTGAGACAAAAACACCCTGCTGAATATAGAGAATCTCAGTGTGGTTACTTGACCCGAAACATTATTGTAAATTGTTGCAAACTGAGTGTGCAGTTTGCACGTGGAACTCTTTAGAATTAGCTGATAGCCTTCACGAGTATCACAGATGCTCCCAAATTCTGAGACTAAATGACACATAATCAATGTGCTGATCATCTTGCTGATCACACGGTCAGAATGCTTCATGAGCTGAGGGCAAACGCTATGTTTTTCTCTCCTGCTCGTAAAATTCGTTCACTTTACCTCCTTCTTTCTTCCCTCTCTATCAACTATTTACCTGGCAGTTATCCCAGAGTACACAGCAGCCCAAACAGAATCTCTGGAGACCTCGCCTCCTAACTCCCACACTCTGTTTCCTTTTTCTGCTTTTACCTCTCTGACATGCGCGTGCACAGTCACTGAACCTGCCTGAGAAATCCTTCACATCTTGGCCGCTCTTGAAATACGACTGTGGGAAGGAGCACTCGAATACAGTGTGACTCATGTGACATGTCACAATGACCCTGCTGCGAAACAACACAAGGGAATCAAGGCAGTTAGACACCTACACCTCTCACCCTTAAAATCCAATTAGAGCTACAATGATGAAGATGATAGAAAAGCCTTTCCCACTTTCACAACTTTCTTTGTAGCAAGGCACAAGTAGGTTTTTTTTTTCATTGTTCATGGGATACAGCATCAACCTTCAGTTAATAACTCCGGAAATTACAGGGTATTGAACATACATATACAAAACCTTGAAGTAAACCTCGCTGTCACGCTCATCACACCCAAGAGTGAGCTACAAAGAGCAAGTTCTAACCTTTTTTTTTTTTACGATGTGTTCACAATGCATGTTGGGGGTGGTGTGCTGACAATTTCAGATTTTGATCCATCTTGAAGGCATCCACGAGCTACTTTCAAACAACTTTTAACCACACTACGTGAACAAACTTACGGAGAGATGTAACCAACTAAATAGCTGCGCTGATTGGACGAATTACTTCACGTGGCTCTTCCTTGGGTGACGTATTGTAATCAATGGAACACTGGTTAGTTAGTCGACAGTGCATTTCTAAAATTCAAAATTTCATGGGAAGCAAGGGGAAGATACCATGAATCAGAAAAAGAAACACCGTTTGAAGCAAGTGAGGGGGTTGGTTTTGATATTGCACAGGCCGTTGGCTGATTCAGTCTGCGGGAGCAATAAGAAAAAGACAGTCAAGTTATTTCAGTAATGGTGTCGCCACCTTGCTGAATTTATAACCCCTTTAATATGGCAGAAGATGGAAGGAAGGAAAGAGGAAGGGGGGATGATTTTTATCTGAAAGAGGAAGAATGACAGTTCCATTACCTGAGAGTCGAAAAGATGCCGCCTGCAATCCAACAAGTAGACTTTTTTTTTCCCGCCAATGAGTGGTTATCAATACTGAAGGCACGCCATTTTGAACCATCAGCGTTGAGGGCTTTCATCGATCGCACCCTGAAAAGTCAATCATGCTTCTCACTAATCAAAGCCCACAAAGATTTGTGAGTCGTCTCCGGACTGCGCTCACGTGGAGCACCATGTGAACCGGCGTACTGTACCTGATAAAGACACCCTCCTCCAGGCCTGTGACAATATTGATAATTTCTCCCTGTAGTCATCCACCAGTGTGGCCCAAACGTACACTGGAATATTGAGCCTGAATGGGAGACTTGTAAATGTTTGGAGTACTGACAGTTTATTAATGAAAGCCACACTGCACTAATTGTTCATACTGTACCTATGACATGGCCGACTGCCAAAAACAGGAAGCTAAGAAACACTAGGTAGGTGACTGTACTGCAGTGGTATCATAAGGATCGTCAATACAGGTTTATGAAATACGATGCACACAACACTAATACGAATAAAATTGCCTCCCCCCAAAAAAGTCTTTTGAGCAAGTAATCTTCAAGTGTCCATGAAAGAGGGATGCGAGTGAACAAGACCAAGAGGTACTAATTCAATGATTTGGTGCTTTTATTTCATTTTTTTTGTTCATGTGTACAAAATGTTTTGGTTTTTTTACCTCTTACAGTCACAGTACCTTTGCATCTAAAGGGGTAATGGGTGGGTTGGGAGAGTGAGGCTCGTGGTGATCTGACCACTCACTGAATTTTACGTGAATACAGTCGGGCCAAATGTTTGTACTGCATGTAATCAAAAGTGACCAAGCTCCCACTCTGTTCTGATGTCAAAGAGGCTAATGGTTCTCTAATGCTTATTACACTGTGAATATAGATCAGTTGAGCACATGTAAGTAATCATCATAGGGGCATCAGGGGCCCTAATGTACAACGGCAGCCAAGCATGAATAATTAATTCACCAAAAAACACGCCAGGAAAAAAAAAAATCAGACATCACACTTACAAAACTCCCTCAACCATGACCACCTCTTATTTCTCCCCCAGCGTTGAGCTCAGAGATGGAGAACTTCTTAGTCAAGAATGTACAAAACTCCTGAATCAGAATGATCCAGTCCGTTCTAATTAAATGCTAGAACATTCTGAGACGTAGGGTTTCAACGGGGTTCAACGAAAACAATAATGATGTATACACTTTCCGGAATAGTCCTTGACAATCGTCAAACGTCCTGATAAATAAATCACTTCCTTAATCAGACATAAGTTTTGAAAACAAAGTCAGCTCTCAGTGTTGGATATCAGATTCCAACAACCGCAAATAGATTTTCATTCTGCATATTTAAAAAAGGGCCACAAGACAAAGACACAAAGTATCTATGAACACTTAAGCTAATATCATATAATGTTAATGACCTTTATTTCAAAGCCGTACGACTGCATACCCAAGAGCCAGTGGATTTAAACTTTAATATCTATGAATAATTAAAGCTCTGGGAAAAGACCATTTAGCCGGCCAATAAAGATGAAGGGAACTGCCACGTTAAATGCTGAAATTTTGAATAGGCCTAGAATAGCACTCATTTGTAAAGCATTACATTACACTCACTCACGTTTCGGTCAATAAGGTTAAGAGCCATCAGACCCACTAAGTAATAGTATGGAGACCTCCCAGAGGATCCAAACACTGTAAACCCATCATGATTTTCCCAAGTGAAAGCCACCTGCCCAAACTAAAAGTATTAATCTAACTCAAAGGCTTGTTCGGGGCTGGTTTGAGCTGTTTAGGACCTCTGTA
>OMLP01026672.1:7412-22238 GCA_900302685.1 Spondyliosoma cantharus | reverse complement strand
GGCATCACTTTCTCTCCTGTCCCGCCCTGCTCTGCATTCTTTTTATACTCGAGAGGAAGAGAAAGGGAAAGATAGAGGGTTCAGAGGGCTGCCCTCGGGCCAACACACACACACACACACACACACACACACACACACACACACAGGTTAGCTCAGCTCTCATGCTGGTTTACTTGCTTTATTCACACTGCCTGCCATATTGCTTGACTGACGCAACAAAGCGGCAGGAAGAAAAGGCAATTTTCGAACTTTTCTTTAAACTTGCCACATAAAGAGACCAGCAAGATGGGGGAATTAAAAATGACAGCAAAGTATTACACTGAAGGAGCAAAGTTTTGTGTTTAATTTCTGAGGTAGCTATTAATTCTTTTGTAAGACTTTCAATATGCAAATTATGAAAAAAAAAGGTCCTGAATTGATTCAAGACAAAGACTTCAAGCTGATCAGTGAAAATCTTAACACAATTCATTTTCTCGGTACTTGAGAACTGTTTTACTTTTCCTCTAAAACTCAATTTGAATATTTGGGAAATAAAGAAAAGAAATACATGTCACAAAGCACAAATTAACTACCCAATGCTCTGCAAAACACCCTCCGGATTTTGTGTGCATGCAGCCAAAGCTTCATTCTGTCCACTGTTTGCTCTGTGTGTCTGTGTGTGTGTGTGTGTGTGTAGCTCAGCCCCACCGTCAGTCAAACAGAATATGATCGCTTTGTTTTTTTTATTGAGATGTTATTGGCTGACGGCTGAACACAACTCCCATAAGGTTGACGCCCATAAAAACACCCAGAACATGGCAAAACAAAAACAAGAAAGTATGAAAATACTGACAACACAAGTCTTGTGTGTGACTTTTGTATGAGTCTATATGTTTTATTCTCGGGAAAGGCTGCATAGTATAAATCAAAAATAACTTTTAAGGTAACGACAGAATGATAAAAAAAGATGAAACCGATTTGGTTCGAGGTGTAAATTAGTTAAACTGACTTTCAACCACACTGTGACGATCACACCGAGTGTGTGATCTTTACACGAGTGTCCGACTCGGCGACATTTCCACACACGTATGTGAGAAAATGGAAACGTTCATTCAGTCGATTTATTTACACCAGCAGGGATCCGGCCGTGCATGTACACAGTTTAAGAGGAATAAATCCTCAGCGGGATTATCGTTAGCAGCTGACTTGCTCTGTAGCCGATGATAAAACATGAACCCAAAAATCTAGGGGAAAGTAGACGGAGAAAACATGGAGGCGTGCAGGGACATGTCTTTACGCCAGCCTTCCCTTCAAACCTTGTCAACATGCATTACTGATAGTAGAGAAGAGGAACATTTCACAGGCACACACACATCTGCGAACAGAATGGGGATGACAGTAAATCCTTGAGAGGAGGAGGAGGAGGAGGAGGAGGATGGAAAAGAGAGGAGGAGGAAGAGGAACAAGGCGGAGTAGGAGAAGAAAGAAAAAAAAAAAAGAAAAAAGAGTGACTCGACGTGTTTGCTCTGTGACTCATCACATTGGATGGCAGAATCCCCGCTGTGGGATCCAATCAAAGGCTGCAAAACCAAAGTAAGCAGAGTTGTCGGAAGAAAAAAAAAGCGGATTGTACCGCATCGGTGCTCCATGACAGCTGTCAATATCTAGAAAGAGGAAGAGGAGGAAGAGGAGGAGGAGGAGGAGTGAATGTGCAGGATTTGTAGAAGGGAGGGAGACACAGATGGTTGGAGAGTCTCGTATCACTGATGCTATGGGACAGCTGTCAATAACAAGAGGGAGGAAGAAATGAGGATGACTGTAGGGGAGGAGAGGAGCCGGAGAATAGGAAGGTGACAAAGACAAAGTGTCAGTGACGGAGAGGCGGGAGAGAGAGAGAGAGAGAGCGGTGAGAGAGGGAAAGTGAAGGAAAATGACAAAGCGGAGAAAGTCAGCGAAACACGGTGATGTTGTTGTCACTGTCAGCGAGAGGGGAGGTGAGAAAGACGGAGCGGGAGCGACGTATTTGTCAGACGGCGTCAGCTTTCTGCTCCAACTGCGGCAAACGCTCCCGTTCTGCTCTGCAAACAGGCAATAACAGGGGAGAAGCTCGGAGAGAGGAAAGACGTCATGTTGCAAAAGTTATTTTTGTTTGACCTCTGAACGGCACGACTTCTTCTGTACCGTTTTTTACTTGGAAACTTGGAACTTGGAAAGCGGCTGCCGGCTGTTTTGTCACAAGTGTTTCTGAGGGTTTTGGAGGCCAGTCAATAGTCTATCAGCGAGAAAGCTGAAAGCTGTAAACTAAACCATAGGTGACAGAAAAAGAGTTTACCTGAAGGGGATGACAGGAAAGAAAAGTTTTTGCGGTTATCAAACTCGTTCGACCTCGAAAACAAAATCAATATTTGGTAAATAGAATCGTCTTCCGTGCGGTTTTACCTTTGTGAAAGCTCATTGAGAAAACACGACCGAAACATATTTTGTTGTATTACAAATGTTTCAGACAGAGGTCAGTCGATAATGTATCAACAAGAAATAATAATAATAAAAAATAAAGTTTTCTTGCCATGGATTTCTTCAACTAGACCACAGACGACTGAGTAACTTGTTTTTTTTTTTAACAATGAACGCACCTCAGACACGTGTTGCCTTCTGAAGTGTTGTGCTCGGCAGGTTGAGCGCACAGAGCTTCATTTTGTTTGTCTCCTGCTGCTAGAAATCAGGTTAAAAACCAAAACAAGACACAAAAAGGGGCTAAAAAGCTCTGAGCTGCTGTGCTCGGTGATGATCGTGTAGGTTTGTCACTATCAACGACCCACTTAAAAGTATACGTGGTATTCCCGAGTCATCGAGAGCTACTCTGCTGCTGGAAGACGTCGAAAAGCAACTTTGAGAACAAGAAAGATGAGCTAAAAAGTCAAGCGTTCCAAACTCAAAGCTGCTGTTGCCACAAACACTTGATATAGCTCACCATGGAAGACACGCAGACTGAAAACAAAAGCCACTGCTCGTAACGAGTCCTCTCAATTAAGACGAAGCCAGCGCCCTGAACACTGAATCTATTGAAGCGGCGTTGTGCCAGCTTTCTCTCAGGGGGGGAGGCACTAAAGTAGATTGATTTGGAGCCGGGTCGCGGCCTGGCTTTCGCATAACCTATTGCGATGCAGCGCTGCGTCGACCACCTTCCCAACCCTACCCTTCTTACGCCCCCGACCCCTTAACATACCCCCTCTCTGCCCCTCTCTGGGGACGGCAGCCTTCATTTTAATAAAAGCTAGTGCGGCACTACTGGAAGTCTACAGAGCGAGAGAGAGAGAGAAAGACTGTGCTTAGTGGAGTCAAGATAAAGTGGGTCATCTCCCATGACCCTCCGCACACTCGTTTTGAAGCCTACAAACGAAATGCACATTCATCGAGGTGTTTTTCTTTATTCCACACAGAAGAACACGTCCGTCAGTTCATTCGGGTTGCGTAAGTGGGTCGCAGATCTCATCATATCCACACCATTACGGAAAACCTCCATTCGCTCAACTCGTGCTAATGGCGCTGCGTTGGAATTCATTAGGCTATCGGGGGAACGTGATGAGGAACGGGAGTGAGCAGGCCTTCAGGGTGAGGATGTCAGCGCGTTCAGAGAGGAACAATCAGGAGGAGAGCGTCTGCGTCCGTGCGATTCTACATGTGTGTTCTCAACGTGTTTACTGTGTGAATTAACTCACAGTCCAATTAAATTGATTGCAGCGCATTTACCAATCCGTGTGCGGGAGTCAGACCTCCTAATCAGCAACGTGGCAACTTTGTTAACAGAAATTAAATCTCACTTAGCAAAGGCTCTGTTATGTGATTGGATTTGTTGCCTGGCTGTGTTTTATTCATCTTCTCCTCGGCGAGAGTGACGCAGACTTTGCAGAAGGGGTGACGACGCTCGTGTGGCTCGATTACAAGTAACGAGCCGCTGCTGCCCCGAAGGAAACTCAGGCGCTGACTGAGATTTAAAAAAAACGTGAGTTTGAGCAGCTAAAGTTTTATCTTACAGTGTGTTCAATTTTCAGTTTTATCGTGACTTATGCTCTGCTTACATTTAGGTACAAAGAAACACTTGGTTAGGTTTGGAAAACGACCCAGTATCTCATCCACTTGGAAGGTTTCCAAATGCCTTCCACCTCCGTGAGACGCGAAATTAGCTCATGAACCTGCGATGTGATCATGACATGTCACAGGCACATCGAGGGCTTTAATGAGGTAATGATCGTTGACAGCTGACTAGAAGGTGGAGAAAAAAAAAAAGAAAGCGCGGCGCACTCTGGCTCCATATGCAGTTTTTCTTTCATTAGATGATGTTTCAGCCCTCGGGCCGTCTTCAGGATCGAGCCCCTTCTCACCTCGTATGTGAACATGACATGTTTTGTGGAAATTTCAATATTGTCCTTTGACACTCTCGACGATTTGCAGAAATTTAAAATGCCACATTTTATTCAGGTGACTGGGCCGCTGCAGACGGTAATATCAGAGCGAATACTCAAGATAGAAAGTTGCTCGGAGTGATTTGAAGCCTTTTCTCGCAATGGATGGTCTTTTTTTTTTTTTATTCCTAAACACGATCCAGTTCCTGTCCGTAGTTTAATTCCATCCTTGCCATTTCGTTGTATCTTTTTCTGTCACTACAATAAACTTATCTCCTCTGCCTTGAGCTCAGAATAATCCCGCGTGGCTTCCGTCGGGGGCTTCACAGAACAAGAACCAGACAAACCTCTGAATTAGAGACTCGGATCGGCCTCGACTGGACTCGAGCAAACAGGAGGGAGATCCAGAGATGTAGCTCTTACATGATATATGTCACTAACCAAGGCAACGGAGGAGAATTATTGATTAACATAGACATAGAATATTTACCAGCCCAAAGGGTTAGACTATGCTCATCTTTTACAACTACGGCTGATGATGCTTCAGAAGTACAGAGGAGGCAGACGATCCTGATGTGTGTGTGTGTGTGTGTATTTGTGTGTCATGTGGTGTAGAGGTGAGCAGGACGATAAACAAAAAAACACATCTCGGGGAAAAAGGAACGGCAGTCGACAGACAAAAGGAACATCGGCATCGTTTTTGATTTGCACCACCTTTTTTTTGGTCTCTCCGTCGCTCGCTGCCTCTGTTTCCACTTCCGACGAGCCGAGCTGTGTTGGAACCCTCCAAACAATTTTCATTCCGTGTCAGATTTCACAGGAAGCCAGTCGAGAGGGATGGAGTGCACGCTGTGTGTTTGTGTACGCGTGTGTGTGCGTGCGTGCGAGCGTCGCAGCACTGTGGGTTAGAAATAGCAGAATATGCCCTGAGAGCTCTTTCATCCTGAGGCATGTGTCTAGTTAGGGCAATTCTTCTTCTGATTGACTCCGTAGGTGGTGTGTGTGTGTGTGTGTGTGTGTGTGTGTGTGTGTGTGTGTGTGTTTCTGTGTGTGTGAGTGTGTGTGTGTGCAGTTATTTATTTCTTCAATTGGCTCCGTAGGTGACGACACACACTGTGAGTGTGCATATCACTCTGTGCATGTGTGACCTATTTTCCAGCCATTTCACAGTTTTTTTTTTTTTCCATGTTTTGTCAGGTTGCACAGCAGCAATCTAAACTGGTTTAATAGCTGCC
The DNA here is from genome assembly GCA_900302685.1 of Spondyliosoma cantharus. Classification (NCBI taxonomy): domain Eukaryota; kingdom Metazoa; phylum Chordata; class Actinopteri; order Spariformes; family Sparidae; genus Spondyliosoma; species Spondyliosoma cantharus. The sequence goes on along the minus strand of OMLP01026672.1, from coordinate 16,621 downwards.
GCTGGAAACGACGGCCGCCTCTCTACCGTTGGGTGTCTCCATTTCCCTCTCGTTCTATCTCTCACTTCCAATTTCTCTCTCTTTGCCCTTATCTGTCCCGCTCTTCCTCTATCTCCCCACCTCTATTTCATCTCTGCAGCTTATCAACGTTTTCCTCTTGACTGTCTGCCTCACTCTCCATTCCGGTTTTCATTTTTTAATAAATATATTGCCATAAATGTCAAACCCGAGCGTTTCGAGGCATCTAAATTGGATAAATCCTGCACTCATATGCATATTTTAATTGGCTGCGTGACGTCCGGGGTGCAAACCAAGATGTTTACATTATATTAGGATGTGCAAAACTAGTAAATATAACTGGCAAGACTTTACAGGTTTTATTTACATGTCATTTCTGCAACTAAAGGGTCGGCCAATCAAAACAAAAGACATCAGCCAGCCAGCCAGCTCCAGACGAGAGAATCAGGTGCGGAGCCAGAATTATAACACCACCTGGCAGGAGGAGAGCTCACAGATTACTTTCATACTTAAAAAGTAGATTTATCTTCACTCCTGTTTATCAACCCGACCTGTTTATGTTGGAAGATGCCGACTGCTGACTGGAGCTGGAGGGGAAATGTGTTTTAATTCACGACTGTAACATTCAGAGAGGAGAATCTGAGTCTCCGGTGAGTGCCGACTTGAGTGAAAGGCTGACCTGAATCCAAACACGGGCACATACACACCCTCGGTATGGCTGCTTCTCGCTAGCTTGTGGCTAATGTGTCGTAAAGTCATCTGGCAGTTTGGAGCGAATAGACGCCACAGTGAAAGCAGCACGAGTGCCTTGGGGCGAAAATGTAATTCGCTGGTGGTGAATACACCATCAAACTACCAGCACTGCCGATGAAAATCGATCCGACGTGACTGATGGGCACAGATGTTCACAGACGGGGTGATGTTTTATTCACGTTATGTTCAGTCTCCTTCCTTCCTCACTCTCAAATCAAACGCGCCGTCGCCGTCGTCAAACAAGCACACAACTAAATGATAATATTATATATTCAACTAAGAGGTGGTGAGAGGCGTCTTCAGGAGGTTCCCGTTTCACTCTGTCTTCCATTATTTGCATTATTTTGCATTTGGTGTGTGACGGAGGAAAGTGTGGAAAGGTGGAGCTGCTTGTTTCAATGCAGCAGGAGGAACCGCCCACACTCATCCAGAAAAAAGAAGGCCGTAGTTGTCCTGGGCAGCGTTCAGGTGTTTGTGAAACAGCACCTGCGCGCTCAGCAAACACCCCCGATGTGAACGAGGTCTAGCAAAGACGAGTTGACGTGCAGGTTTTTGTTAAAGTGGGTTACAAACTCTAAAGTGCAGCGTGTCTTTTGACACGTGCCGGCGGAAATGAGGCCTATGAGAAAATCCATTTGAGCCGAGTCCCCTGACATAGTTATGTCCTCCGCCTCATTTCTCACGTGAGACGTCTTTTAGCCCTAAATGAACAAACAACACCTCTATTTTTGGCAATAATTATAAGTATCCGCACATCGTCAGTAGTTGCTGAAATGCCGTGCGGCCCCGTGGAAATTCTAAATAGGTTTTAGAAACAGCCGTCAGCTTGACGGAGGTGAAAAATGTGTCCAGACAAGAACTAAATTAGCTAATCTAATCTTACGTGCTCGCATGTGTGTGTGTGTGCCTCGTCCGTGTGCATTCGCCGCTGTGTATATTTGCCCGTGCAGCAGCCAGTGTGTGCTCGAGCCTCGGCGTGCACCCGCTCCTGCACTTTGTGTGCTGTAATTGAGCCATCGCTTGGCGGATGTTGCTTGAGCACACAGCAGCTTTTTCTAGCTAGCTCAACAGCCACCGTAATTGAAATTAAAAGGTAACCGCATTCATCATTCTGAGCCGGGCTTTAATTGAAATGTATGTTTGTTTGTGTGCATGTGTGCGTCTCGAGGAAGGGAAGGGAGCGAGCGAGGGCTGAGGGAGACGGCGGGAGAACAAAGGCGACGGGAGTGAAAGATGGAGGGAGACAAAGTTTGCGCGAATGTTAATGAAAATGCGTGCGCCTGGTGTGCGAGCGCACGAGGAGGAGAGTGCATGTGTAATGAGGCTGGGAAGCTAAGACTCCATATCTGTACCTGTCGCGGTGATAAATAACACGGGAAGACAGATAGCATCCACAAACACCTCAGCCGCCTCCTCTCAGGCTTCTTTCCAGCCTTCCTCTCACTCTTCACTTCACATATTTGTCCTTTCCGTATCAAACTTTTTAGCCTCTGCTTTGATATATTCTACTCCCGCTTCAAATGCTATTCAACAAGTAAAAGGATAGTTCAACGTTTGTTTGTCTCCTGTGGGGTTACACAGATTTTTAATTAACGTGATTTATCTTGTTTAACAGTGTTGTTCATGATTTAAGGGGGCATTCCTGGAACTATATTGACATATACAAAACAAAATATTGTCATGTCATTGTCCATAACCGCTTCATCTCTTTTATGGGGTCGCAGGGTTTTGTTGCTGGAGCCAATCCCAGCTGCCTCCAGGCGAGGGCAGGGTACTCCCTGGTCAAGTCACCAGTTCATCACAGGGCCCTCACTGACGGCAGAGGTCGCCACGCAAGATGCCAACTGCACATCAGGAGCAATTTGGGGTTCAGTATCTTGCTCAAAGACACTTCGACATGCAGCTCAGCCCAGCCCGGAGCCGGGATTTGAACCTTCCGATCACTAGCCGACCTGCTCTACCCGCTGAGCTACAGCCGCCCCCCCAAAACATTGTGGCATTGCTCATTTTTACTAAACATCCAGGTGAAATAGGTAAAAAAAAAAAGTCAACCAAATCGCTAGAATGAATGTTGGAAACATATGTTTCTGCAAAACCACTGTTGTGTTGCAACATCACGTACACGAACCAATTGATCAAGGTTACAAAAAGATGGTGTTGGCTTAAAATACTTGTTTTCTTTGCCACAGATACCCCTGGAGATGTCTCATGGTCTTGTTAAAAACATCCACTTGTGAGGCGACAGACTCGTTGGAGACGTCCCAACCTCCCGTCAAAAACATCAGTTTTTTGTCACCGCAAACGCAGCTAGAATTTGTCTCACTGTCTCGTTTAAAAAAACACCTAATTTTGTTCCCACTGACACAGTTGCCGATGTCCTGACATCCCTTCAAAAATGTCGTGTTTGTATCGCCACGAACACAGCATCGAGCGAACAAATTTAAAATATAAAGTTGTTTTGTCACCTGTAATTCCACCATCACCTCCTCTCCACCTTTAGACATGCATCAACCTGCAGACTGACAGTAACAGTACAGATCTTTGTTCTCAACAGCGCGTGCGTTAGGTGAAGTCTCATGTCTTTCTTCTGAAGGAGAATTTATCTAAAAAGCTCACATGATTGGTTGTTTAGCGGCTGCTGTTTGGCCTCGACATCGGCCTGTAACACAGCTACGACTGCTTCGTGTGAGATGCTTCTTCTTCTCCGCAACACAGAGCCAAACCATCCACATTATGACCTTAATAATCAGAGGTTAGATTCTCATTGCATCATGAGACCGACGCTACATCATAATACGATGCGTGCCTTGACCCCTGATGCACATTAAGCAGGATTTAACCATCGCCTCGGGGTGAAGCAGATGCTCTTTCTTCACTGCTGCAAAGTAGAAAAATGAAGAGGTGGGATGAAGCTCTGCACAAAGTCAGTTCGCGCAAATTAAAAAGCAAAGATGTTGTTTCATCTCAAGTGGTAAACTGCTCAACGTGACCTCACTACCTCAAAAGAACTTGATTTCTTTAACGCCTATTAGAAGCTACGTTTTTGTGGAAGCCCATGATGCAGAGCTGCACCAGTAGAGTCATATTAAACTCCTGGAACGTGGAGATTTAAAGTATAGACTGCAAGGTGCTTCTGAGTACCGTATAGTGATGTTCAATTTATCACTCACTGTCACGGCGCTCTCCTGGCTCAGGGCTGCTGCTGCTCTCCGACAGGACTTCATTGACCTTACTTCTTACTTTCCCAAGGCCCCGGCTTCTGACAGCTGTCACTTAATTTACCGCCTTTCTATTCAGAACCTTGCTATTGTATAACCACAATTTCACGGGCTTTCATATGGAAAGAATATTATGCAGTGAAGTACTGCGGACACCGCCGCAGTAGTTAGCTCCCGTATCATTCAGTGAGGCAGATGAATGGCCGAGCCGGCAAAAAGGACCTTTTGTGCGGACGACACAAAAGGGAAGTTAAAAGGGCGATCGACCAATTTTACCCATCAGGGTCAATTAACTGTGTTGTTCAGCATTTGCAAACAATTATGATAATAATGTCTCTCAGGGAGCTTTGTCAAATCTGACAAAATAACCCTCATTATGTCATTTGCAGCTTAAAGACAACACGACACCTACGAGGTTTGAGCTGAAAGGGTCATCTGGGATATGTCTGAGTTGCATTATGGGTAATGTAGGAGCCAAAGTTTTTGGAGCTTGATAGTAGCTAGTAATTACCTTTTCAATACTATTTTTGTTCTTTGTCTTTAGCAGGTCCTCCTGATTTGTTAAAAAAGTTGTTAAGAACTAGCTTGTTGGAACATTTAAAGAATATATAACATATAGAAACTGAACTTCAGCTGACATCTTATGGATTCCTACATGATGTTGAAGCATTAACCGGCACAAAATCAGAAAGTTATGATGTTTTTCTTCTTTAATTTTTTTAAAACACCTACGTACAGTCGGCTGGAGGGTGACTTACACGGCAGAGAGTGCAACGTCCGGTTCATTTCCTTGCTGAGTCACACCACCGACCTCAGCGCCGTCATGCTTCTGCTCCTCACATTTCACATTATCAAGACTGATGTCTGCGTCTGCCGCAGAGGAGAAGGACTAACACCGAGGCAACGATTGGGATGCGTGCGGCGTGGTAGAAGTTTCCCTCTTATTGTCATGCAGACTCACCCTTTGTGATTATATTTACGATTCATCCTCCGACAAACTCAAAAATCCACTTTAAACAATGACATACGGGTTTTAAACTTCCAGCGCGGTCCAGAATGGGGAAGACAGATTGTGTTTTCCGTGTTGTGCCTCCACCTGGGACCCGGTCGTGCTTGCATTATTTTCATCGTTACTGTTTAGTCATCAGTTTTCTAATCTCTCGGTAAACTGCCGGCATGTAATGTAGAACAGGAGGGAATGGAACGGTTGAAATTAAATTATATTCCATCTAAAATCCCCCTCACCTTCTAAGCTGAATGACTTTCCTTTCGTTTACAGTCTCATGAATAATGATGAGAAACAAAAGCCATCGAGGAAAAAAAAACAAAAAACAACAACGACGCGAGAACGGCGGTACTTTTGTCTGCCGGCTCCTCGCAGCTCGTACAAATAAGAAATTCAACGTAAATGCTGACATTTGACATTGCATATATTTTGCATTACTTCTCGGACAGCCATGTTTATTTATGATCTCAGAGATTCACTATGTTTTTGCTTCATATGACGTAATTTTGACTTATTTATGAATCTGAATGTACTCAGTTGTGAGAGTCTGAATGCAGCTGATTACAATATCACCTCACCTATAAATACTAATTATGATTAGCAGTATGAATACATTCTGGTCAGTATAAACAGTGTAATATATACATCCTACGTGGTGATCATGCTTTGAGTATATTGTTTTTCCCGTCAGGAAGGTGACGAGCAAGAACTGAGCGAGGAAAGAAGGCGAGGAACGTAGCAACAAGAGATGTCGTGGTGGAAATTGGTGTTTTGTAGGTTACACTTCTGTCGGGAGCCTGTGGGGACGCGAGGTTATGAAGTGATATTTAAAGGTGTCAGTGGAATTAATTGTTATTTATTAGTGCCGCATGCTGAACTTAAAGGCTGCGTGAAGAGACAAAAGCAACGCAAACAAAGGTTAATGGGGAGAAATGGCGATAACAAAATATTTATTTGTGTGGAATGTTATTTGTTTATTCCAAAGTAAAAGGTCAGATCGGTTTTCTTCTTGAGTTATTGTTATTTATTTGTATGTATACTTTTCATTTGCGTTAATAGAGTAACACCGACGTCAGCTTAATTAACAACCCCTTGAGTGAACAAACAACAACAAAACGCACACAAAACACGACAACTTTTGTGAAGTTGCGAGACTGAACATACCCTCTGAACTAACCCGTATGTCACACTGTGAGATGTTTGTCAGCACACTTTATTTTGAAAGTCCAACCAGACATTTGCTTACTTGACCACCGAGCCCTTCTCCTGCAAAACGGACACTAGAAAGGTCAGCAGAGCGGCGTAGTTTGAAGGCGACTGATCAAGCTGAGAGTGAGAACGTGCTGCGGCACAACAGGAGATTAAATAAACTAGAGCGTTAAGTGTACATACTCAGGATGCCTCCACGTAGGGAGCTGGGAGGTGGTACGGAGAACGCTTCCCACTACACAATCAACAGAACAATCAAGCCACGACAGTTTGTGGCGAGATGGGTCGGGGGGGGGGAATGTCTGGGGTGATTGATTGGGGGTGAAAACATCTGTTCCTTTTTGTAGTTAATGTGCTGGGGATGTTTCAGTCTGTATCCAAGCGTATATGCAAGGGAAGAGAAAATATGCATGTGTAGAAAGTACGTCTGTTCCTTCGTATTGCTTCAAAAACAAGTCCCTGTCACTCTTAGGCGTTGACCGGCTGAACGTGGCGCCACCTTCACACCGTCTGAAGATGGATTTGAAGCTCTGCTTTGAACGTTTATGGTGAAGCTTTGAAGCCTTTGTTTATCACAAAGTGTTAGAATGAGTGTCGAGACTAATTAAAGCACAGCTTGTCCTGATCATGTATATACGTCCATCTAACGTGACTGTTAAATGAAACAAATAGCATCAAAGTTGAATTATGAGTTAAACAAAAACTTCTGCCGCATATATCTACAAGGGACCGGCGCTAAACCCTCGGGTCAAGTATAGACCCAGCTTTGTGCCGAGCTCAGAACAAAAGAAGGGGTTTCTTTTTAAAGTTTTCACCCTTTTTTCACATTAAGCCAGGAGCACATGAGAGCACACGGTAAAGGGAGGTAAAGGGGTAAAAGGTATGAGGGGGTCACAGAAATATGCGGCGGGCTCTTAGATGTCTCAAGAGCAGCGTTTCAGTCGGGGCTTCAGCAGGGGGCTCAGGATGAAAAGGAGCCTGAGAAGAAATTCTGATGCAGTTGATGGTATCTTCTTACCATTAGATGACATTTTGATGTGGAATCCTTTATCGGGATGTGTGAGATTGAAGATGAGCCGCCGGTAGTTTTTTGAACCGGAGCGCACATGCAACATGCAAACAAAAATCAGCAGCGGCCTCTGAAGAAGCTGCCGGATGAAAGCAAACCTGACGCTTTTAAAGATCAACCACCTACGACGGTTTAAAATGCGTACGTTTTTTTCTTTTTACCTGGTGAAATGCTCCTTTTGTGAAACTCAAAGGGCAATAAACTGATAAGCAATTCCCGTGACTTTAACCAAAGCCTCCGACCAAAATCAAACTAAAGTCTTATATTACCTGTGACATTGTGATCACATGTGTCCACAGTGGAATACACTGCAATAAGTATTTCTTTGTTTTGCAATAAAGAATAAAATATTAGCATTTTATACAAATCACAGATACATTCACATTGCTGCGTGTCATTTGCTACATATGAAGCCACTGACCACAGTTCAAGACGACGTTTCAACTTTTGTAAGCGTGACAAAAGAACAATTCTCAGCCCTGTTTTCGCCACAATAAATGTTATTTTTTCTGCAAAACCACAGATAAGACTCAACATTTCTTTATGTTGCGAGTTTGTTTAGGTTGAACTTTCTGTTTGTTTCTTTGTGTCTTTTTTCTACGTCTCTCTTGTCACAACGGCGTGCGACGGTTTGCGCACAAAAACCCACTGGTTAGGGTCAAGAAAAATAAAAGGGTTTTGCTTAATAAACCTGTTTTGGTCGCCACAAAAATCTCTCAAAGCGTCTTTAAAAATATTAAGTGGTGTGACTGATCAGCCTTCTTGACATGACATTGAAAACATAAAGAAACAAAATGCAGCAGCATTAAGAAATATTCAACTAAAATTCAAATATTCAACTTTTCAACATATCTGTGATCGGGAGACGCTCACATTTCCACATTTACTTATTCTGGACGACTGTGTTGATCCATAAAACAGGCTTTCAAATAAATGATCAAATAAAAACTCAGTTAAATTGCAGGTTGACAACATGGGTGACTGATCAATATTTCATAAATCTCACATCCATCAAGTCAAATTTGATTACAGTGTTTCAATCGTGTTGATTAAATGAAATAAAGACATAAACACACACATTCAAACTGATTAACTGGTCAGTCATGTGCTGTGTTGTTGTTGCTGAAGAGTGATTACAGTAATAGTGAACAGTTAGCAGCTAATTACGTTAACAAAGTGGTTCCTAGAGGTGACAGCGTTCAACCTTCCCTCATACTAACTTCCTAAACAGTGAAATTGAAAACGTTAAATAAATGCCGCAGAGTTCCTCTCGGCGGCGGCGGCCGGGCTTCAGGCGAATCGAATCCATCAGTCTTTGCGTGTGATTGTTTTTACTTATTCTCTTTCTTTTGTTTTATTTATTCAGAGCCACATGTTTGCCAGTTTCTCCTCCAGGATATTCTTTGGAGGCATCTACACATGCATACAAATGTAAAGAATAATCACACGGCACATCAGCACACGAGACGTACGAAGGGACAAACATGTGGACGTCGTCCGAGGAGACATTAACTTGCATCTGTCGGTCACAGGGCGGCAGAAACAACAGACGGACACAATTCAATAAGGAATAAAAGCAATACTGACAGGTAATGCCCTCACGACATTTCACAGCCGTTTGTCAATAAAGAAGCAATTACTAAAATGTAGCAGCCATTTGTATGCTGCCGGGGGATACAGAGGGGGGAGGAGGGGGGTCTCTGTGGATTTGTTGTGCCTGTCAGAGAGGAAACACGCATAAATGACCGTCGAGGAAAACAAGCATTCATATGCACAAACATACAAATGCAAAAAAGGAAAAAGGAGAGAAACGTGCAGATTATGTTTAAAACTCTATTAAAATAAAATACAGAGACACTCAAGATTTGTGCTCCGGGCTAGAAATCCACTTAACAGATGAAAGCAATAAAGATTGATCGATACACGGCGTCGCCAT
>OMLP01026669.1:138152-175478 GCA_900302685.1 Spondyliosoma cantharus | reverse complement strand
TTATATATTAGCTTATTTATTATATATATAGTAGAATTTTTGAAAAACTGTGAATAAAGTTGAAATGTCCAGAATAAACTCAACAAATCCAGTAAGGGGAGCGACTGCCCGAGCATCCGATCTCTGACATTACTACATCCTTTCAATTTCAGCCGGCACGAATGCGGCCACCTCTTCCACACTTGTGTGGTTTTTCCTTCTGAACAGATGAAGTATTTGGCACAATCTCTTCAAAGTCCTGATACTGACAACTGCACTGTGTTCATGAGCTAAAAGGGAAATAATGTCTTTGTTGCTAAAGCCGATTCTGAAGTGCAGTTTCACCAGTTCACCTACAAAAGGCCTTTTGTGCCGTTCGATGTTGACGCAAAAGGTCGACTTTAATATTGAAATGTCATCTTTATTCTCAACAGCTCTACTTTTTTGTACCCCTGACACTAATAGTCTTCCGTAGGTCTGGCTGACAACCTATGGTGGATTTTTTCGCAAAGCTAGGAATAGCTAACCCAGCTAACTAACAACAGCTAGCCACAAGTAGCAGCAGCTAGCGCTTAGCTTACTTTAGAAACAAGTAAAACACCCTAAACCACCTTTGTACTTGTTCCATTTCATCGGACTGGCCATAAAAAATTTAATGACATCTTGACGACGAGGCTGAATCCTATCACCTTTACTTCACGGAAATCATTCTTGATTTGTAACAAAAGCATTTGACGGTGTGGTGACAATTATAGAAGCTATAGAAGGAATCACAGTTGTGAATGTTGTTAGAAGGCTGATGCTGAACTGCACTGCTGTCACTAAAACATGGAATAACACCATTTATGTATGAAAAATGTGGAAAGTTTTAAAGTTCAATGCCAAATGCTTCTGTTGACCTCCACCTTTCTGGAGAAATCCCAGCTGTGAACGCTTGCTGATTAAAAACCTGATGCTAAACTGCATTGTTGGCTTTAAAAAGTGTTAGAATATCAGTCATGTATGAACAGCATGGATGTAATAATGACACTAAAAAAACAAGACATTTTTTTTCTTAAAAAGAAGTGTTTTTATTTTCTTTTTAACAAAGCCCAATACAGATTTGAAGCAAAACTGGGGAACACTGGTAAATCTCAATCCAATCATCATGTCTGGGGACACCCACAAAAAGATGAGCTTCAAATAAAAAAAAAGAAAAAGAAAAAGACACCTAAAATAATCATACAACCCAGAATCGGGGCAAAGAAAATAATGGTGCATGTTGTCCAAGAACTATAAAAAAAAAACATTTTTGACAATAATAAACAAAGTTCATGCCAGCAGCTTGTTGGGGAGGTAAATAAAAATCTTCTAGTAAAATAAATGTCAGATATGACAGATCTAATATCCATGACATCTGTTAACGGCTTCCAAAGAGAACCAATAAAACTAGGATAAATGACAGTTAACTATCATGCTAAGAAATTTAAATCGGATTATCAAAAACACCTAAAAACACATTTTACATTTTGAGTTGTGTCTGCAGTAGCTCCTGTACAGCTCTGCCATGACGGGGCCGAGAATAATACGCAAGAAACTCGTAATTACACTTTGTTATAGTTTCTTTGCTGAGAGGTTTCGCCTGTGGTCGTCGTCTCACGCGGCGTTTCTCTCAAAACGGATCGCAAATGTTTTTTTCTTTAGACAGGAAGTGACACATTAGAACAGAATTTGTGCCAAAGATGGAGAGAATTAAGAGTCAAATTTGACCTGTCGTTGAAAACGGCAGCGATAATCAAAATGTCATTGGGTTAAAGTTTTTATAACTAATTTGTTACACAAAGATACGTCAAACAGTTAAATTGGAAGCCGCGCTGAACACAAGTACATTTTTTCGGGGGGGTCGGGGAGTAAAAGTACCACATTTAAATTATTTAATGGCAGGTAGATCTAAGATTGTAACATACATACATTTGTCATTTTGACATGATCTAATTTAGCAATCAGACTTAATGAGGGCGCCATTTTTTTTTTTTTATAGTTCTGGTGGCCTGACACAACGGAAAGTTTGGGTTTAAACGTGTACCGATCGCTTGTAAAAAGCCAAGAGATAAAAGATAATGGATTTGAGCTGTGGCTGAATATTTCTGTCAAGGATTCAACTGGCATACGTCGTCCTCTGAAATATGAAATGACAGACAGATCTGAAATGAGCTGATCCACCTATGTAAACACAGTGATTTTCTGATACAGAAAAATACTAAGTGGACAATGTACGTCGATCTTTAATAACAATATCCATCGGCTGAAAAACACCAGTCTGCTCTGATATAGTCTCATGTGGGAACATATATATTTTATAACAAAATAAATCTATACTGTTGTTTCCGCGGTGATGGATGATAAAGGGGTCGTACAATCCCATCATCTCGTTCTCTGAGTGCTCGAACCGTCTTTGTCCGCCTCGACAAAGAACTGCATGTAGGCTCAACTCTGTGAGAAATAGTACTGAAGCAGCTCAAATACTCGAAAGGCTCTGCCTGAGAAGAACATTAGTTTGAAGCGAGAATAAAACAAAAAGACTAATAAAATACTCATCTTTTCCATCTTTATACCAGCTGTTAAAGTAATTTATAATAAAGTGTATGTTGCTATTATTATCTTTAAAAATCATAAGCAGTTTTCTTTACTGTATCTTGGCATTTTGACACAAAATATCCTCGTGGATATTTACACAGGAAAAGATACTTTTCAAGCAATAAAACAAGCTTATATTGTGGGTTGCAACAGAATAAAAACACAATTCTGAAGAAATAATGGAGAAAGAATTGCATAGCAGATCAGAATATAACTAAACAGGAACTGATCGTTTTTGGTATGGTGCACTTTGATTCATGACTTTGCACATTTTCACATATGTACATGAAATAGTGAGTCCATTCATAGTTTCACCTGCCCACACTAAAGATCAAGTTTACTTCTGTGCGATAATGCTCGACACTGAGAAGGCGAGTTGCTCTCCTCGTAGAAGTCCATAGGAGTCTTTTCAAAATAAAAGAAAAAAAAAAAAATTAAACTTTGTTTAAAAAGTGCCATTTTGCTACATTTATCAGCTGACCCTTGGTCTGCTACTGAACAGTTAACACAAGCAAATGTGTTACACATCCCCCTCCACGACGTCACACAGTTTCCTGATTCTATGAGTTTTGGTCACATGGACAGTCACACACACACACACCTACACGCACACACACACACACACACGCACGCACGCACGCTCAGTCACAAAAACACTTGTGCAGGAACACACACACACACACACACACACACACACACAAAGATGAAGTGAAAGGAAAAAATAAAAGTGGAAAAACAAAGTTGTGGCCGGCGGGTACAGTTCCATTAGAAGAGTTTATCTGCTGCGATTAGACATTCCCGGCTGGTAAAGCTTTAGAAAGAACAAGCACCATTAGAAAAAGGCCTCAGATGTCCTCTGCTGCTGCTGCTGGGGGACAGTTCAGCAGTTTCCGCTTGATTCTGTGCTCCCACAAAAAGCAAAAAGAGAGAAATCTACATTCAGACTCGCCTCGGGCTCATGGTCAGGCAAAGTCACTGAAATGTTTCAGGCTTTATTGCGTCCGAGTCGGGCAAACAGAGCCTCTTTTCTTAAAGAGTCCGAGGACGTGTATCTCCAACTCCCATGAGGCCTTTTTCTTGCGTCCGTGAGAATACATCCGGGTGGGTCCTCACCGCCTCTGCTGGGCATAGACCGGGTACGCTAGCGTCACATTCAGAGAGTCATTGTGCTGGACCAAAGACGTGTGCTGGTAGTGAAGTACGAGTTCTTTTAGTGAGCTGTACAGGTTGTACGGCTCGGCGAAGCCGAAACCTGAGGGGGTCTTGTTGATGACGCAGTGCTTCACCTCGCCGTCCACGCTGCAGAGAGGAAGAGGAGGACAAAAGGTCACAATCTGTAGACTAAAGCTGCTCACTATTCTAAAATACATACAGACGCATTTGAAATATTGTGAACCGAGCTGATACGTACACAACACTGCAGGCGTAGCATCCTGCTTTGCTGCTGTCTCGAACCAGGAATGTTCCGTCTCTCTTGCTCTGGAGCAGAGCCTCTGCCTCTAGTCGGTTGATGTTCCCCAGTTTCCAGGAGCGCTCGTCATGATGAGGAAGGTCCTCGTCGTCGTCCACCATCGAGTATTGACTAAAGACAAAAAGCATGTAAATGTAAGCTGTTGGGTAAAAGGCCATCTCTTGTTGGGTTGTTTGTTGGAATGAAAATGGACACTCACTCTTCTGTGTTCTCGTTCTTGATTCCGAGCCACTCGTTGAGTTTCTTCTGTCTGACTCCCTTCTGGGTCAACCACCTAACAGGAGAGACGAGGACGTTAGAAACCAGGTCAGACCCATTTTGATTTTCTCTCCAGAGGGAAGCTTTAAGTTTGAACACTGTACTCACATGAGATACTGGTCTCTGGTCTTGCGGAGCTGGATGAGGTCTGGCTTTATGCTGTTCATTCTCTTGTCGATCTCTCTGTAGTCGGCCGCCTGTTTCTTCAGATCCTCCTCCAGTCGCCGCTTGCTGTCGACAATTTCGCTAATCCGGGACTTCAACTTCTCGTAGTTCCCCATGATCCTGAAAGAAACAAGGAAGGCCTTTTATTTTCTACCCAAGCTGCAACTAATTATTGTGTTGTTTTCTAGATTAATCGATTGATGGTTTTGGTCCATAAAATGTCAGAAAACGGTCCAAAAAAAAAAATAAAAAATTGCATCCTAGTTTCTCAAAGTCCAGGCTGATTTCTTTAAAATCCTAAACCTAAAGATATTCTGAGAAAAGCAGGAAATCTACATAATTAAAAGGCTTAAAACAGCATATTCTGACATTTGTGCATTAAAAATGAATGATTTAACGTCTGCCGTTGCTTATTTTCTGAGCAACTTGGTAAATCGTGCCGTATTCCTACCTCTGGATCTCCTTGTCGTTGCCTTCTCTCCTGAACTTCTCGATATATTCCTTGCTGTACCGCTCTTGTGTTTGACATTGCTCCTCGAATATCTTTATAGTTTCGTTAAAAGCCTCGATGGCCGTCCGTTTCATTTGGATTTCCTTGGAAGAAGAAGCACAGAAGTTTTAGTGCCGGTCCTACAAAATACCGCAGGAGAATTCTTGATGCTCAATCTACGTTGGACTCACTTGTGACGTTCTGGTGTACTCTTCGTACAGACGGTCGTACTCTTTGTTCTTCTCCTGGTACTGCTGGTGGAACTCGCAGAGCTTCCTCCCCACAGCTTCGATGTTGTCTTCTTTCACCACCTGATCCTGAGAAAAGATTCACGACAAACAAGTTGGTCGAACTGCCCGAAACGAAAGTAAAATGTAAACGTGCACGTTTTCGTCTGAGCTGCCGTCTCACCTGCTGGTGTTTGGAGACCGGATACAGCAGCTTGACGTCGAGCTTGGGGTTGTACTGCGCCAGCGACTCGTTTCGATAGTGGTTGATGAGCTCGACGACGGAGCTGAAGGTCAGAGGGTCCGAGAAGCCGTACTTCCCGTCCCGGTGGAATATCTTAATGAGCTTGTTGTTTCCTCCTTTCCTGTAGATGAAAAGAAGCAAAGAAAGCGATTAAACTATCTGCTAAAAATAACAATAACACTGGCTGATCAGAGGAAACTGAAAGGAGGAAGCTCACCTCAGGGTCAGAGTGTAGTCTCCGTGCATCTTTGTGGAGGCGTCTCGCACCAAAAACGTACCGTCCGCAGTGTCCCTCAGTTTCTCATTGACCTCCTCCCTTGAGATGTCCCCCCAGTACCATTCGGCGTCCTGTAGAGCCATGTTGTTGTTCATACCGTTGTTAGTCACAGTTGTGGGCTTGGGTGGCTTTGGAGGTAGAGCTGTGAGAGAAGAAGAGGACGGGATGTAAATAAAATCCACTGCGATGTGACTGTGTCGAGTCAAACAGCTGATTTTCTTCTGGAAGAAAATACAACTGGATAAATTTGACTCTCCGCTGTTTGAATTTGTTTAATCATAATCAGACGCTGGGATTCACACACACGCTCTGTGACTCGCTCATCTTTTTTTTTTTCATTGATTAAACGCTGCTGCCGCTCTCCAGCAGAGAGGCGGTAACGCCGAGGCAGTGGGAGGGGGAAATGAGGCATGAGTCAGGGGGAATGAATTTCATTCAAGAATATCTATTAATATTCCTCGCTGCAAATACAAAAAAAAAAAAAAACGGCGCCTGTAATAAAGGCTCACACCATCATGATTGTGGACTCTTTCAAACAGGAGAGCAGAATCAGAGAAGGTTACATATGAAGCACACAGGCTGTGAAACCTAATGCAAACGCACAGCTGGTCATTGATTCCCATTCAAGATTTTGCAGCAAGAGATAACTGAAAACCTATAAATCTTATTTTCCTCTGAGCGCCTGTGCGTGATTTTCGTGGACTCATCGCTGCACCGTAGCTGCTGCTGTGGAGCCAAAATGATCTTGAATCTTAAATCTGCAGTGGCTGCTCCCGAGCTGACACTAGCTGTAGCCGAGCAAAAGTAGCAGAGCTATTTTTAACCCACAAATCTGCGCTGCCTTTGTTCACTCCCTCTGCATGAACACCCTTTCTGCTACCTTGCAGGCTCATTCAGAACACAACCACCGGCACCGGCACCGCTGTTTACTGCCGCCAGACAACTACAGTTGTGACATGGCAGAAAATGCAGAAGCTTCCAATTTGTGCAAAAAACGCAGCCTGCCAGCTGAACCACAGCACATGGTTTCCTGCTACACGTCTGCCTTCCTGATCTGATCACATTTCCTCTCCAGATTACCAGAAAATTCTAATTCTTATTACCGCTCATGTGGACAATCCAGTCTTAACAGCTTAGCAGCAGCCCCAGTCTCATTTCTACACAAACACAGCTCACAGTATTTGATTATGCTCCCCAAACAGGCACAATAAGCCGATTTTTCTCTTTATTACAACCACCTGAACATCCATTTGAAAAACCCATTAAGGGGCAGCCTGCTCAGTAACGCGTTACATCACTTACCACAGCCAATCACACGGGGGGTCTGTCACCAACCGCTCCTGCATCTTTCATTTCCTGAGAGCGATGAGGTCATTCTGAAAGCCCATTACCTTTTTCAATTCCTCACAGCGGCTTCGGCTAAACTGAAATGACTCATAATTCTACGTCTGAGCATGCATCCATCTTCAAATTAAATGTGCAGCATCTAGCTAGAAAAGGGAGCTGCAGCCTGTTTCCATGCACTTCCTCTGTCATCCTCTCTTTCTTTCTCTCTGTGTGTGTCGAGCTCGGCTGCCTGTTCTCCTGCAGGTTGCTCGGCCCCTCCCCTCTCTGCGCGTGTCGTGCGGAGCTTTAGTCCGGCCCACTTCTGGCACTCAGACAAAGCCAGCTCTGCTGCAGCAGCACGTACGCAGCTAAATTATAATGCCTAGCTCCGGTCAGCGGCACCCAGAGCTCCAAAATACGCCTGTAATCCCACAGCGTGACACTCGGCATGACAGGGATAGCTCCCTCGATTTCCTGAGTGAAACTGAAATAGACCTGCTTCTCGGTAAGGTAGAAGGACTCAAGCGGAACACAGTGGATGTTCTTGTAGGTTCAACAGAGGAACTCTGGAGAAGTTAAAAACTGAGAGTCTCTGACCTAAATAAATAAAAAAACTGTAGGGACAGTTTATAATAAAATCCTTTCTGTAGGGTTTAAAATACTTGATTTGATAGAAACTGCCTGTTGGGAATGTTGAAGACCTCTTTGAATGTTAAAGTCCAAACTGAAATATTCACTAAAAGTGGGAATAATTCAGAACTATACAGCGAAAGCAGCAGCAGCAGGTAAAACAGAATTTACTCACAGCTACGACTGGAGGCTTTAAGAAAACAAAAAAACTATTCTTCTTCTTCTTCTTCTCATGTTCTTACTCGTGTCTTATTCTACCCAAGTGACCCTTTTTGTTTCAGCCTGCAGGCAGCAGAGACAGAAACGCACTGTCCCACTTTTCTAAAAACAGCTAAAAAGAAAGCTTCAGATCATCAAACTTACGTTGCAAGTTGTGCATGGTTTGGCGAGTCAACAAACTCCTCTTTATAGCTTCTCTTTTATTCCCAAAAGGTAAAATAAATCCAGTCAGTGAGTTAAGTTCAAGTCCTCCAGTAAAGCTCCATTTCATAGTTTTAAGCCGGCGAATTTTCTAATTCTCAAAAAGAAAAATGAGTAAAGGCCTCGGCTTTGTGCGCTTCTCAATGAAATCCAGGTAATCCGCTCGACGTGAGGCAGGTGCAACATGCGACTGTCTAACTGACTCAGTTCCTGCTGTGAGGGAGGTAAAGTCTCTCTCTCTCTCTCTCTCTCGCTCTCTCCCTCCCTCTCTGCTCGTGGGGAGGCAGCAGGTAGTTGATGATTAGCTGCTCCGGTGTCGGTGCTGCCTGTTCTGAGAGCAGCCACTCGTGCCAGCAGCGTGTGTGTGCGTGTCTCTCTCCGACTCTTCGGTCACTCCCTCTCTCTCTCTCCTCCCTCTCTCTGTTTGTAAAGGAGGAGGCAGGAGGTGCTCGGTCTTATGATTAACTTGCAAAGTTTCAAATATTTGCTGAGCTGGGCAGTTTGAGGCAGGGAGGACATGTGGAGATCCAGGCGGAGAGAGAGAGAGGGAGCGAGCGAGAGAGAGAGGGAGCGCGAGAGGGAGGGAGGACAGAGGGAGGAGGAGGGGGAAGAGTGGCCCTAGAAACTGGAAGCAGCCCTCCGTTAACAAGAACTGCTCTGTGGAGCAGGCCGACTTTCCAGCCAACCAAATCTAAGTGGGCCTTTTGTCGCGTACTTAAAATAGGCACGCAGTAACTGGGAGGAGGCACGCACACACACGGGTCATTCTAAGAAACACATGTACATTCTGTGCATGTGTGTAGCCCATTCTTCATCACTCTTCTTGAGACAGGTGACCCCACGCCTGAACTTTCCCGTGTGTTTTGCTCTCTTTATGTCTAAACAAAAGCACTAAAAAGCACTTCATGGCCCGACTCTCGCTCGCCTGCCTGGCCGCCCTTCACTCCGTCCGTCCACTCGGCTGCCAAACGGCTCCCGCAGGTGCAAATTACTGACAGCTGAGAGTGGCCCATGCACAGGAACATTATAAATAGCCCTAACAGGTAATAAAATGTTTAAACAGCCACAGTCAGTCCTGGGCCTCTGGGCCAGCCAACGACTTTTAACTAGCACTGTAAAAACATAACTGTGCCACGCAACGCGCTGCAGTCGCACAGCAGCAGCAGCACACTGTGCAGACCACCACTGTACCGGCTTTGTGCGGCTCCGTGTTTGATACAGAACCAACTCATAACATCGGCCGTGAAAAAGGAAATGTGTCCGGAGAGGAAAACCAGAAAGCTTTCATAAAGTTTCTCTCTTCATAAAAATGGAAATTCACCAGTGATTATGTTTGATCACGCTCGGTTCACACCATGCAGACACAAAAATCAACACTGTCACAGTTGTCACAACACTGCACTCCTCTGCTGGACCAGGCCTGCAAATAACTGGAGCTGCATTGATTAACTGATTAGTTGTCAGCTATTAAATTAGCCAACTATTCTGGTAATCAAATCACCCTTTCAGCAATTTTCTGAGAAAAGAAAGTAAAACTGATCTGATTGCAGCTTTCTCGGTGTGACAGTTGACTAAAAGTCTTTGGGTTGTGGACAAAACAAAACATTTGATAACGTCGTCTTCTGCTTTGGGAAACACGTGTCATACTTATTATAACTCTTACACAATTAAAATCGGGCTGGAAGACATGGTCTTAAAAATGATATTGCAATATTTGTTGGCCATCTTGATACATAACAAAGAGGCCATTCATTTGATTAATCAACTAATCGCTGCAGCTCTGCTTTACTCCTACAGTCATTAGTTAGGCTGATATTCGGCAGTAATCACGTTCATCACATTTAGTTTAAAAGACAAAACAACAAAAAACATCTTCTCTGCTAAATCAGAAATCAACACAAAACAGATATAATCACACTGTGTTGTACAACAAGCTCATGGGGACAACTTGTACAGATTGTACCATTCAATAAACTGTATAAACAGAGTGAGTGTTTATCTCAAAGAACGTACCTGGCGTCCTTTCAAACTGCGCCTGCTTCACTGTTATGTAACAAAGATCATCAGGAAACGTGTGACCGTTCAAACACTTGACCAGTACATGATCAAACCTGCTCCAGCCATGACAGTATTTACCTCCACTGTGTGTGTACCCTGTGGCCCTCTACAACTGCTGCAGTTACAAGTCTCAACACCTTTCTTCAGGCTATAAATAGTTCAGGTCTGAGGGTGATCTTTTCGCGTTCTGCTGAACATGCATCCACGCTCTACATTCAGTAAGAAACGCAACACAAGCGGCAGCAACTCGCGGTCAAACAGTCTTGCATGTGAAGTCAAAAAGTCAAAAAATGAGGTGGTTAACTACCTGGAGCAGCCGGAGTGTCGCTCCATTCATTGGTCACCAGAACCTCAATGATCTTGATGTGAGCATCCGAGCTGGGTTCACAACTGTGGAGGAGGAGAAATAAAGAAGTTAAAAAAATAGAAGTTTTACAGCCCAGGTGACATTCTGTGCTGCTCTGTGCTGGTTTCAATCTGATGGTAATTCAGGATTAGCTACTTTAATTGCACAGCTGCTAAGTAGAAAAGCTCCAACCTATATCCGTGTACAGTGCCTCAGTGTGTGTGTCTGCAAGTGTGCATGTCTGAGAGTCTGTGTGCCTCCATGTTGCATGACTGAGCCTGCACACTTGTCTGTCTGCTGCCCGGGTGTCTATCTTTGACAGGGTATGCTGCAGCGAGACGCGATCCGGCCGCTCTGAGTGACACCCACCTGGTGGTCTGTTGTCTGAAGAACACAGGGCTGAAGATCTCGCCCAGGGCTCTGGCGCTGAGCAGGTTCTTGGAGCTGTTTTGGCACACTCTAGCGAAATGCCTGAGCAGACATTGGAGAGTCAGCCAGTATTGTGGGGGCAGGCTCGGGGTGCTGGCGATGCGACGCAGCAGCGGTGCGCATTCCTCAGGATTCGCCACCTCTGTTGAAACAGAAATGAAGCGAGAGGTCAGCGAGGTGGAAAACTGATCCGTCCTCGGTCGAAGAGGAGCATGAAATGAAAGATGCTTCTTTAAACAATGAGAGTGCGAGAGGTGGAAAAAAAGCGTCATGTGCAGTTAGATCTGGAAACCGCAGAGAAAGAGTGTGGTTGACAATGAGCGTAAGGTACACTAGCAGGTGATTGGCTGTTCAGAGATGCTAGAGATAAACTTTCAGGCTGTTTTAGTTCCTATTAACCACATGTATCCTGTTTCTGGCCCTGTGACAGCAAGAGCTTGCAGCGCTATAGAACAGCATGTGGTGTGAGAAATATGCCTGTGCTTGCAGCATAGAAAGGAGCACAGACAGTTGAGAGAAAGTGACTACATAAAGTAATTATAGACTGCACGGGTAGAGTAAGAAAAAGCACATCAAGTCTCAAAAACAGAGGCCTCAAAATATAAAAGTGTTCTTTTAGGGCCAAAGGGCACTGACGACTTCTTGTGGCTTAGCGTTCAAAGTACTGAATGTTCAAAAGGGTATCGGGGGTACATTACATCAGCGCTGTGCTTTAGACAAAATGTGCAGTATGCAAATGATCTCTGAAAGTGTGCCGTTTGTCACTGTGCGCTCTAACCTTTGGAAGTGTGGACCATCTGAGTGTATACTGCAGTGGGGATGACGGGCTGGGGGAGATCCTGCAGGTACCTGCGCAGACCGTCACACAGGATGGGAAGCTCCAGCTGATCCAGGTCTGCAGAGGGAGGATCTGAAGTGCAGAACACAGACACACACTTTCAGTACTGAAACTCCTTCCTGCACAGAGGCATCTTCAATTACAGAATCATAGTGTGTAACTTCTGACACTGATAGCAATAATATCAACATCTTGTCCACGATTCTTTTTTTCAGTATCGAGTACAATAACTACTCAATATCATGTGCAATACAATTTTTTATTAAGGATGGGACAAAATAAGGATACGGCAATACACGTTATAGCAAAACAAAACAACATATGTGCAACTAACAACTTTTTTTGCCCTCTCAAGTCAGACAGGTATCGTGATATATTATTAGATGACTGTCTTGCAGTTCATCAATTATTGCAGAATCGATATTTATTACTCTATCGTTTTGTTCTTCTCGTGATTAATAAACTTCTACCTTATCTCGTGTACAATCTGCAAAACTATTTCATGCAACAAATCGCCCTCCTCTCTGCTCTACTTAAGACGTTGTGCGTGCACACGCAAGTCTCATTCAAGGCCTTTCACACATTTACCGCTGTTTATCACCACTGCTAACGTCAGTCACTTTTTTGGTCGTTAAGAGGCTTCCTCTCCTCTGTTTGTCTCCCTCCCCAGACCATTGGAAACATTCAGGGTTAAAGATAAAGTAAAGGGTGCTAAAAAGAAGCTACTTACCACAATCAAAATACTGTCTGACTTCGAGTCCACCACCAGCAGTAAATGTTCGGTATAAAGTGGGGTTATCCAGACCTGCAGATTAGAAGACGCAATCATTAGATGTATTGACTAACATAACTTGTTCAGAATAGTTCTCAGATAGGCTGACACAGGTCTGCAACAAAGATAAGTTACTTGAAATAAGAAATTCAGAGAAAGCCCAAACAGTTGTGTGGTTGTCGGTGTTGAGCAGACACCTTCATGGAGTTTATGAAGTTACTCAGAACCTGTTTGAGTATCTTATTGAGATAATCGAGGATCAAATAGGCCGAACATGTGAAATGATCTGACATTATAACTGCCTGGTTAGAGGAAACATCTTATCAAAATAAAGGCGTAAAGCACTTCGATCGAAGATATTTTAAATCTTGTTCATATTTCACTTCTTGCAGTGCTCGTGTTCCTGTGTAACACCTCACACGAGCTCATTCAAATGCGGTTAGCAGACAGTCAGTGTTAACAGGAAAAGTTAAAGCTCAAGTGTCAAGTGTCATGTCAAGTGTGAGTGACTTTAAGTTCCCTCGGTCAAAGCTCACCTTTCTTCTCGATAGCTTCCAGCATTCTGGCCAGCATAGGTGGAGAAGTCTCTGGAAGGGCGAACTGCTCCGTCAGGTCCAGCAGACAGAAGCCTGGAGGAGAAAACAACAGATCATCGTTATTAGGATCAAAATGACTGCCGATTGTTTTTCTTTAGATCATTTCAGTTCTTGTAATTTCCAATACAAGCCGGGGGACTTCCACTGCAGGAAGAATAATGATAAGAGAACAACTCCACTCTAAATTCAATTTGAGTTCTGCAAATGCAAGAGGAAATACTGTTCCTGTCCCCGTGTCTCAGGAACACTTTTCTCACACATGCCAACATAAGAATCTTCCACCATGAGGAAGTACAGAGGTGCTTTGTCCAAACGGCAACATAATCATGACTAAGAGAATCTATTCTCTAATCCCCTCTGGCTGTATAGACAACACAACAGCTCTGGGGGGGATCTCACTTGGTCTGTTCCTTTCTGATGTAAGTGGTGACAACGAGTGGGTTTCCAAGTCATATCAGCAGATTCAACAGAAAGTAACTTCAGGGTTTGAAAAAGTAAAATTCAAGCGCTTTTCAAGGACTGAAACACAATAATTTGAGATTATGTTGGAAATAAAGCATTTTTACAATTACTATAATTAGTTTAAAGTCAGTGTTGTCTCAAGGTTTGTGGAAGACTGGGGTGCACTTATTTGGCGGTAGGTTTCGGGGTCCTCCCAAGAAAATGTATACGTTTTTTAGTCTGCTTGGAACTAACTACTTTGATTACATTCTGAAAAGGCTATTTAGTTAGTTTTGATGCACTCTACAATGATTTTACATTCATTGAGTTGAGGTGGTGCACCCATGCAAAACTTGAAAATATGTAAAACTGCGCATTTTCCAAATGTCCACGGCTTTGAACCGACCCTACAAATATGTCCCTTAAAGAAATCAAATGGTCTTCTTGTCATCAGAAGCTGTGATTCTCACGTGACATTAAATTGCTGCGATTCATCTGAACCAGCAAAGGTCGACTCCTTCTCAGAACTTCAAAGGTAGCAGACCAAAGCACTGCCTTCAGAAGTAAAAGGTGAAGTATTTACAGCAGATTGATTCAAGAACAGGAGGTGCGGACCAGTAAAGTTGGGGTTTGGTGGACTGAGGAACTAAGCAAATACCCTGTGATATGAGGTAAGCCAGGTCTGAGTTTTTGCTTTAGATCTTTGCATCCAGGTGTGGACATGAAAGGACGAAGGGCTTGGCAAGGAATCTATTTGGATTTGCAAAGGCATATTTTGAAAAGCCGCTTTTCTGAAAGGCTCGACTGTTCAACTCCAAGTCTGCAGATTCAAAATGCAGAGAAACTATGAATGGAAGTCTTTCTAGTAACAGTATATTTCTTTCTCTCTAGCTTCAAAATTATTACAAATTTTTTTGGATCAGGCATTAAAGCGGGCACGCTTTGGTCCCATTCATGCATGCACGCTAGTCATTACCAAGGAACTGCCCTCTTCCACCAAAAGAGCGTTCAATCAGGCAAATAATGAACCACTTCATCCAAATCCACATCCTCTTTGGCTAGCAGAGCACACAGGCTGGCATGTTGCGTGTGAAGGAGCTGGCTTACCCGAGTCCTTCTAACCACAGAGCACACAAAACTCCATGTAGGACAACTGGTCATCTGGAAGACATTATTGGAACTGCAGAGTGGGAGGGGGGTTTTCTCAGAAGCAGTGAAACTCTAAGATGGAACACCAGAGTTTCCCTAAATAGAGATCGAGACACGCAGCGCTGCCATAGCACACCTTGGACATGTAACCTCTCTCTCAGACAAGATATCTAACACGGCTGTCATTCTACAGCCAACCTTTTTCTGAGAAACTCAGCTCACAACCTGAAGTTAAATTTGAGACACCCGCCCACCCAAAGCTTCCTATGAAATTTTCCGACCTGAACCAAATAGGGTGGGCTAGTTTCATTAACAATTTAAAGGGTGTTTAAACGGTAGAATTTTCTCTGTTAGGACAAAAGAGCCAATAGTCAACAATGCACTGCAGCATTTCCAGTAGCTTGGTGATAAGAGCTAAAACAGGAAGACTCTTCAGAATGATCCAATGGCTTGTGTTTATTTACCCGCTCTGCAAGCCAGCCTATGAGTGACACCAGACAGGCTGTAGATAGAGTTGCTTCTTGGTACTGTCAACGATGTGATAGTTTCAGCACCGATGGAATTGTATCAAGTGGCAGACGAAATATGGCAGAAATGTTTGGAGCCATCAGTGATGATTTCTGAGATGCCTTGGCATGAGAACAAACCAGCAACCTGCCCTGCTGGATGCCACTTATAACCATGGAGACACATATAAATACACATATAATTCAGTCTTTACTAGTGTTGTCAAAATGCTGAAATGTCTGACGCCGATACAAAACATTGAAAAATATTGATGTTTGATACTACAGAGAAAGTTGTATGCTATCTGGGCCGATATTCTGATTATCGGTATCTGTGTTTTTTGTGTCCAATGGTCAGTAAAATAAAAGATTTGAAAAATTAAAACATTTGAACCTTTCCAGCATTCTCACTCCATCTCTTCAATCTCACTCAATGTCCCGCCCACGACACTAGCTGATTGGTTTCACTTCACAAGTAATAGCCAGCCGACACTGCGTAATCTGAATCCGCAAAGTAACTTAAGTTATCAGATAAATGTTGGTGAAAATGGAAATACACTTTTCAAGCTAGGCCCACCAGCACGTAATTTAATATTACACTACACCCAGGAACATATTTTTTACTTTAAATGCAAATGTACATCTGTTCCAAATATCATTCAATAGTCTGTTTGATTACATATAGTCGGCCTCGATCGGTCAATCCCTATTTTTGACAATATTATTAATTACATGTTCATTTAAGCAATGATATTCATAGTGGCAATGACAAGTCATCTGACAACTAATGTTGAGAAAACAGGCATAGCTGTTTTATCCAACATCTTTTATTAATGTTTGTAAATGGCACGTGGTGGATAAATGTATTTTTTCTGCACACCTCATTAGAGTACCAACGTGCAGTTTGGACTTCGGTTCACTCTGGGGAGCCGTAAACATTCAGAAACTCGTGCATTAGTGGCTAAATCATAATACCAGTCAGTCTAATCAGTGCAAGAAACACACCAAATAATCCCCTTTGTATTACTGCAGTGTTACTACAGTATGGGCACAATGCATCAATGCTGTTTGCTTTGTTTAGAACAGCTGAGGGGGCAAGCACGAGTCTCTGTTCATACTTTCTATAGAAGTTGGTTTCTGTGGCAACTTGGGGAAGGAGAGTACGGAGACAGGGGCCCCTTGGACGTGTCTGTGCAGGCCTGCATGTTTGGCAGACCTTCTCATGATATCCCGGCCAGTCAGAGCGCAGTTAGTCGACCGCAGGTTGAGGAAGTCGTCGCAGCTGCCACTTGTTCTGCTGCGGTGTGGGGGGGACAATCTCCCCTGGCTTAAACGGTATGTCTGAACCCGACAAACTGCAGACTGTGGGCAGGACAGGGCTGGGGCAACACGGACACACTAAAGATAGCACACTCTTCGGATAAATTTAGAGGGGCCCACTCAAGTAACCAGCGTTTTCAGGTTGAACCATTTCTTCTTGTCTGAAAAGGGTCCAGCTGAGGCATGGCAGTAAAAATTAATAACCCTCGGAAAGTGCATCACACCACAGCACACGTGACAGCACATAATAGAGCAATAAGTGCAATATAACACAACATACATTATAGCTTATAATACTAAGGTATAAAGGGTGGATTGTATGAAGGTTGCTGCTCAAGCCTTACTCAGGGCTTTAACAAAATGACAAATACAAAAAAAAGCAGAGTTCTTTTCCCTTAACATTTCCAAGTAAAGCTCTAACATGCTGTGAAATGCTTGTACTTAAAGTCAATGGAGCATATAGATTTGAGCTCAAGTCAGTAAAAAAAAAAAAAAAGGGCAGGCAATGTCTCCTCCTGCAGGGTGGAAGACGCAGTGCACGAGCTGAGCAACAGCCAATGAGGAGCCTGTTGCTACAGGCTGACAATTAACCCTAAAAAGGGCAGACTGTCAATGAATCACAGAATCTACACCAAAAGAAAGTCTTTCCTGCCGTGCAAGAAAGTCTGAATCAGACCTACATCAGGCCACATACACTCAGTAATTACTACTTGAAGACGTTTTTTGCATTTTTCTTAGATTTGCAAAGCACCACTCCTGTTTATATTAAGTATACATGCCTGAAATGTTGCTCGAGTTGTCAGTACTGACTGCAGAACTCAAGGATGATTCAACCATTTTAAGCCTGCAGCTTTTTTCCTACCTTTTGTGACAAAGCAGAATGGCCTTAACGGAAATGACACAGCGTTGCAACAATTAACAGATTAAAACAAAACCAGACATTTGTAGACACCGCCTCAGGCTTTAAGAAACACTAATCAACGTTTGAACAAAATTGGTTTGTATGTGAGCATTTCCATGTCTTAACGTCTTGTGCCTGTGTAACTTCAATGTGAGCTGAGGGTGTGCTGCGGACTGCTCTTTAGCTTTCCATGGCGTATCGTATTGAGAGGCTCTTTAGTGAAGTAATTGCCTCTATTTTTAATAAAACTGACCACCGTTTTAACCCAAACTAGGAAAATAAGTTTAAGGGTGAATATAACTGAGGAGCCTGTGATGCGTCTTGTTGGAAGTGTTATGTAACGCCACACCTCCACAGCACGAGGCCTGCACAGTGCCTCGCTACACTAGCTGGTCCACCTCGCCTCCCTCCCCGTCACATACATCACATATCTGAAATACCTCCTCTGTTCCCCTTGACTTAGTGTTTCTCTCTAATCTCACCTCTGTCTTATTACGTTCAAGTCGTATCAGTCTGTCTCTCTCTGTCTTATTCTCTCTCTCTCCGTCTTAATCCTGCTAGCAGACATGCTCTGACTCTAGTAAAGAAGATTTGCCCATTCAGACTTCTCAGTCCCTGCACACAATCAAGTAATGAAACAGTTATACACGCTTTCATGCACACAGTTCCCTACGAGTCTCACTGGACTCATACACTAATGCAGTCTGGAGAAAAAAATCTAATTACAGAGTTGATTTTATTGAGCTCTGAAATTATATTACCTCTCTTTTTCCTTTTTCATATTACCGAAGAGCAACATATTTTAATTATAGCAGCTGAGGTTCTGTCACTTTTTTCACGAGTTTGCTGTTTTAGACAAGAAAGGCCTAAGAGAGATATTCACTCAAACTGGCTTAGTGTGGGCTGGTTGAGTTTGAACCCAGGTCACAATGTGGTCTCAATCTATATTCGGATTAAGTTTAGCTTTTCCTTAATTAGTTTTTATAGAGAACTGGTTGGACGACAAAAAACCTAACCCCCCCTCGGTGGATGCAATAATCATTGGTTGTAGATTTATAGGCACTTTGCACTTGGCTGAA
This sequence comes from Spondyliosoma cantharus, assembly GCA_900302685.1. Classification (NCBI taxonomy): domain Eukaryota; kingdom Metazoa; phylum Chordata; class Actinopteri; order Spariformes; family Sparidae; genus Spondyliosoma; species Spondyliosoma cantharus. The sequence continues at coordinate 156,940 of OMLP01026669.1, read as the reverse complement.
CAACATAACCTCAAAATCTCTAATCAAGGTAAAAAAAACATTTCATATACGGAGGATGAGTCTGTGTTGTCGTATTAGCTGGGATGTCGCTTAAAGTGAAAGACAAATAAGCAAACCCCGTCATTATCAAGCGAAACAAGCCGTGGCATAACGAAAAGTTGACATTGAGTACCTCCTCTGTGACACACTGATGTTGGAAACTATGACAAGCCAAAAATATATCTAAATCCAGCTTGAGTGTGACGTTTGCAGGCAGAGGATTTGCAGTCGACACTCTCCTCAGCCCCGATTAATGTCGACAACATTACAGACTGATATTAAGCGGCTCAAAATAAACAAAACTGACACTAGACGTAGAAATATTTGCATTCATAAGTAAAAGAAAAACCTAAATTTAAAGCCTCACGCCAGCAGCATGTACGCTGATAACAATGACAGTGTAAAACAGCAATCGCCGGGGTCCTATTCAGCGTGCTACCATTTATTGTCCAGTTGCATTGTGCACCAAGTTACTGCAATCAGCACTTAGCACAATACTGATTCATCACAAAGCTACAAATCAGTCTACCATGCAGTCTGTGCGCAGCCCTTCACCAAAGAAGCGCCAACACATTCCTGGCCTCAGCTGCCTTTAGCCCCACAGAGGAACACATCAGGGCAAACTATCACAGTATAAAAACTTCTGCTGGCTTCATTCTGCAAACGACTCAGAGGATTTACTGATCTGTCGCTGTCCTTTCTGGGGAAAAAGGGGAAATATATCTACCAATCTGAAACCAAAACTGTTGCTGCATGCCCAACATAAGAGAGAAGTGAATTCTTGGCAGAGAAAAAAATGACAGTACTGACAGTGTTCAATACAGCAGATGTCAGCTTGAGTACGAAAGAGGCCCAGAGAAGGAGAGCTACATTATCTCAATCTGCAGCTATGCACAGTACTCTCCCTGCAAGTGTCTCCTATCTACTGCCTGCTCTCCTTCTTTCAGTAGCTGTTTTAAAAAATGTCTATTTCTACAAAACCCAAAAGTTCCATCTAGTAAAGTCTGCTGTGCAAATATACTGTATGATAGGTCCATTACTAGTCAGAAGATCCACTGTAGATAAAACGCCAGATTTGGTTGAAAAATCAAGCCTTTCTCAAGGAGTATATATTCCAATTCAAGCATATTCCTAAAACATAACAGCTTGCTGCTTTTGTTGTTGCTGGGGGTGCTGATGTGTATGATAGTGAGTACGTTTTGTCTTTTGACTGTTGTGTTGACTCTCTTAATGGAGATGTTATCTCTGTCTCCTGCCCAGGTACTATAGATGTTTGAAGTTGTGATGTTCATGTGACATTAAATTGCTAAACCACCAAAGGTTGATTAGGGTGCATGACTTACAAACTACTCTAAAGTACATCCGAATTAAAACCCTTTCCCAAAACATAACAGTTAACAGTAAGCGTTCTCTAAACTTTCAAGACTTTGTACAAAAGCTTGGATATGCAGGAAGAGATGCCCGATGGCATCAAATATTTCCCTAAACAAGACTGAGCACGTAGGCTGAACTGTGTGAGAGCACGTAGAGTAAAAACCGGTTATTCGCACCTTTATCTCAAACATTTGGAGGAATGTTCACTCAGACTGGCTGGTGGCGATAAAGAACATATACACACAAAAACAGAGAACATTTAACCATGTAATGCCATCACCTCAGTAATGTTAATATCTAACACGGTCACATAACTTCAGTACCATTACAAATGGCTTTATATGCCAAGTACAATTAGTTAAGTACTGTACTGTAATCTGCAAAGTAACTAGTAACTAAAATGATCACATTAAGCAGGGTGAAAGTACAGTCGTTCCCTTTCAAAATGTAGTGGATTAGAAGTGTAAAGAAGCAGAAAATGGAAATACAATATCAGGAACATGTTGAACACCGGATCCGATAATCAGCCAGATGGGTAAATGATCGAGACATAGTATACAGTATGTAACAATATCAGTGTAATTTACTTGTACGTTTGATACTAAAATACATTTAATGTCAGACTACTTTAAGACTTTGTATAAGTAAGTGATATCTTTACTTTAAGTATGACTTTTGGGTACTTTGAGTGATACAGTCAATCAATTCCGAGTCAGGACACTGCCTGAATTGATGGTATACATATACTTTGTTGCGAAGTATCTATTTGTGAAGATGAAACACACTTTGAAATGTATCCTTTTCACCTTTGAGTTTCTTTCTTTGTTACTCAGATGAAACAAAAGCATGAAAAGTTTGCTTTGAAACATTTAAAAAAGTTCTTCAATCAGTTCTGCACTGCTGCATGAAATTAAATGGGAAACTGGAGCTATAGAAGGGCTTCTTTCTGTGGGTTTCAATCTCCAAGTTCCTTTCCCTTGGCGGGCCCGGACACATGTATATTCTCTCAACTGAGAGGCCCAGAGAAGGAGCAACACTTTAATGTTTAAAAAAAGAAAAAGGAAAAACGGCTGAGCGCTGGAATGAGGCGGAACAGTTTCCCAGCCTAACCCTCTTCTCTTTCTCTCTTCACCCTCTCCACATCTGCTGCACTCATGTAAACCCCTGTGGCTCAGAGAGGAGAGGCCCCCTTTCCAAAGCCTCTATTCTCCACCTCTTTTCCCCCTACCAGAACTGACTGTAAGGACTATCAAAACATTAAAAAAAAGGGGGGGGGGGGGGAGGAAAAGAAAAAAAAAAGCTGAGGAGTAGGAGGAAGGGAGTGAGATCCCTTGGTGGTGGTGGGCAATAAATCACAAACACTCTGGGAGCAACAAGAGCCCAGCCTCCATCACAGAGGCGCTCTTCAAAGCCAAGTCCCTCCCAAAGGCCCCCACCCTGTACCCCAGCACCAAACCCCCAGCTCCGCTCCAGTCCTGATCCTTTTGCACACCGACCCTTTAGCAATCTCCCTAACCCGCAACCTCCGGGCCCCATCCCTCCTCCCACTCCTCTCTGAGTCTCCCACAGCACCAGGACACAGAGACTTTTCTTCTCCCGGTGCTACATTCACACTCGCTCCAGGCTCAGCACTGCCACTCAACCACAACACAGCCATTCAACACATGCTCCCTTCATACAGCTCCTCGTTCGCCCTCTGCAAACCACAGCAAAGAATTTCACAATCGCACCACAAAAGGGCAGAAAGTAGAAACCTGGCAACTGCAGCTGCTCTTTAGGTGAGCAGGAAGCTTTAAGTGTACATTCACGCCGGCCACAGTGTCTTTAAAAAAAGAGTTTTAACTGCAGCTCATAGTTGTGGCCTGAGCGGTAACACTTATTCAGATTTCAAAGGGGGATTTTTATACACAAGCATCTAGAATTTCCCAGAACGTCAACGTAATGGAGCCAAAAAACATGCTAAAATATTTTACCTATGACTACAGAAAGGCTTTTTCAAAGTCTGCCTTGTTTGCCATCTTACAGAAAGTAAAATAAAAGATCGTTTCATTGTTTTGAACAACAAAGGTTGAAAATGTGTGTTAGCCCTAGCTTTGCACAAAAATGGAGCAAAACACCGCTACCTTTGTCCAAACTTAAAAAGCGTAAATGATTTAATATACAGAAAAGATTAAGACAAAATTAGTCATTTTTGAGCAACTGTTTCTCTTCAAGAGCCACTAGATGCATTTGAGCAGTTCTGTGTTGCTAAGTCATAACCGTGTCATGAACAAAAGCTCCTCAGGCCTACTGAAGAAGGCAGCAATGTGGCTTACTCATCAGTTTAAAGAGATCTAGTCATCTTTCTCAACACTGATAAGGGCATTATATTCCCCTAAGATGTGGTTTTGTGGAGAAACACACATGATACCCAGTGGTAACATATGGCTGGCACAAGATGTTGCGGTGTAAGATAGCCTGGATCCGAGCCAGCTCCATTGTCCTCTGGGACTGAGCTTCACATTGAGTGCAGCTGTACTTCACAGGGCAGAGCCACTTGTTGCCAAAGACAGCAACTGCTCTGCAAAATCAGCATCTTTCTCACACTTCGCTAAGCTGACTCGAAATCCACAAGATTTTTTTTTTCACTCGATAACCAACAAGTCTTCAGCAGGGAGTCAGCAGACGACGGGAGCTGGATCGAGGAAGCAAAGGAAACTCCCCCTACACACGGTCCTCACATGATCAAAATTCCCTCTATCTCTTTAGTCATGCGATTAAAAACCAAAGTATCTCCATGACAACTGAGCAAACCCGCTACATAAATTCACACTAATGTCAGAAACTGAGAATTGTTTTACTTAAAAGTACATGTTAATGAGTTGTCTTTACCAAACCAGCAAACTGGATCAAAATGAAATCCAAACGGTTACAAATCAGTATGACTTCATTCAGCTACGAGCTATTCAGGGAACCAGATAAATGTAAACACGATTTCTACAATATGGCCGAGTTCACATCCTGTAGCTTTTACTGGCGCCAGAGCTGAACAATGAAGAATTTGTCACAATATGGAAACATGTGAAACTATAGCTTTTTCTGTGCAAAATTACTCGAGGAAGTCACGCTATTGATTAATTTTCTGCATCAAATCCTTTTCATTATGGATCAAGTTTACAAAAGTTGGGTACACCGTTAATAACTATGAAGATATTCACTTGTAGGTGTTTAAATCTGGTCACATGAGTGTTTGGATAGCCTCTGAAACGTTGATATTTTCTGCTTTTCTTGCACGCCTATGAACGTGAACAGAATATATTTGGGGGTTTTTTAACCATTGTTCAGACAATTGAAATCGTCAATATGGGAACGTGATGGAATTTGCTGAACAAACGGTTATCAAGAAAGTGAACCGTCAGACTGATAGAAAATGAAAACAATCTTGGTTACATCACTTCTTGTTACACAATTCTTCCATCAAACTCACCTTGCTCCGAGTCAGAGTCTGTCTCCGCCTTGTAGACACCTGGAGCTACAGGTAAAGGTCTGAGGGGCCTTGGCTTGGGTGTGGGCGGAGAGATCCATTTCTTCCCGATGAACTCGACATATGTCCCAGGGAAGTCGCCTTTTTCCTGAGTGGTTTCGTTGTAGCCTGGCAGCCAGCCGATCTCGTCCGGCCTCTGTTCCAGCCCATCAGTGTACCCAAGAGCCACCAGAGCTCCTTTGCTTACCAACAGTATATCCCCCACATGCAGATCAATGTCCTCCTCCCTCTCTTTCTTGTAGTCATAAAGCGCTCTATACTGATATCCTTCGGCACTCATATTGATCACTTGCGCGTTCTTTCGAAGTTGAGCTGCAACCAAGAAAGCTACTTTTCAGGCTTCTCTGATTATGTGTTCAGTCCAGGTAAACATTTGCTAAGTTCAAATGATTGTGGGTTTTACAATTCCAGTAAAACAGTTCTTTGGCGACACCAGTATCTAGCCTGTCTTCATTTTTTCACAGATCCTGTCTCTTCTGAAAGATTTCCAGTTCTCTTGGTGTGTTGCCTCACAGTATGCACCCATCAATAAATGGCCTGCAGCTGTGATCTTGAGAATGCGCTCCAGACCTGTAAGATGAGCAGAGAGGCCATTTGCAACACATTGCATAAGACAATTACAGTATAGTTTATATCACAGTCAATACAGTGGACTAAATGTGCAAAGTAAGCGCAGACACTGATAGGTCTTCAGAAAATCAGACCGTGTACCTTTACTTAGATATAATAGTGAAATCAACTACATTAGTGTGTCAAAGAAATATATATTTCAGGTTGATATCAGGTTTCATGTCTTCATTACATCTACTTAAGGAACATTTTTGCAAGTATTTGCATTAAATCCTCTTTTAAAATAGTTTTCATATCAGGGCAAATCAAGCAACATATAAGTTGATATCGATATATCTGTGAAAAGCAAATATCAGCCAATGATATCAGCCAACCGATATATCGGTCGTGCTCTACTGATAATAAGAATTGGGTGGGACTGAAACTGAGACATTTTCTGAGATGGTTATCGCACAGTGAAAATCTTAAGCTGATGCAAACCTACATAATACTTAAGTTATTTCCGGCAAACAAACACAATGGGAAATTTTTGTCAACATTTTTAGTATTTAAACACAAACACTGCTCAAAATGAGTTACGGATATCGGGATTTGTGCTCAAATTAAATGTGACACGTTACTTTTGGGGGAACAGAAATATTCACAAAACACAAGGTTCAGATAGGTTACAGAATAAACAATCATTAAAATATCACTAACTCATTTTGGGTGATGTATTTTGCATTATATTATCCCATCATACCACCTTTGTTACCCTGCTATGACGCATAAAAAATGTATTTGAAGAAAACACATTTGCAATGTTTTTTTTGGATTAGGGTTTTACATCAAGTCCTTTATTAGTCATTTTTCTTCATCTTTATCATTTGATAGTTTGTGGTCCCATTCCACTACCATTGCTCCTCCTATTGTTGTCAACTGGGTTCAAAATGAGTAAAGTATTTCACCGATTATCAGCTTTTTAATAAACCCTTCACAGTTCCTCTGAGCTGTTCAGCCCAACATATGGCTGCTAACATTAGCATCGTCCCTGACAGCTTTACATTAACAAACGCTGTCTCACTTATACAACTTAAAAAGTCGCCTTTTCGGCATGTTAACATCTGGGTATAAGTGTTGGCAGCTAACATGTCGACTTAAAAGCGTTTGCATGCTTGCAAGCTGCTGCAGTGAAGTTTTAGAGTCCAGCTCTGTAAGTTACAGTTACAGTGAGAGAAAAAATGTCGGGGGAGCTGAAGGGTTAACAGTTAGCTAAGTTAGCTAGTTAGCTAGCGTCAACTGACGAGCCATCCAGCTATGTTGGAAGTAGTTGTTCGTAGTTAGTAGTAGTAATGTTATGAGTTTACTCAATAGTTAGCTTTTTGTAAACAGAAGCAAACAAACAGGAGTAAAGTGGAAAAAGAAAACGTCTAACAGTCGAGTTAAAGCAGAATATTCGAGAAAGAAAAGAAACGCAAGTTAACACAACGGTTAAAAAAGTAATTAAAGTGTAACTGAACTAACATTCGAGACACTTTGGATGTCTAACGGGTAGCTTCTCACACGATAACTTTTTAACAAAGTGACTTAATCGTTAACATTTTGCCAGCTGAGTGAGTGAGCGAGCAGCAGCAGTCACATACCGAGTCTGCTGCACGGATCCACAGGCAGAATCCAACGAGTCCTCTTCCTCCCGCACTAAACGCTTCCACTTCGTTAAACTTCAGAGTTGCGGGGGTACTGTTAACAAAACGCAACCCTACACATGTCCCGTACCAGCACGGTTAAAACCAAAAAATCCTCCACTTGGGTTTAAATCCGCTTTAACGAATTGTACAAACTGTTACGAGCCCGTCCACATAACGGCACGTCTTCCCCGTCCAGAACAAACGCTCCCTTGGACGTCGCCTCTGCGGCCAGCGAGGGGCAAGACAAAGCTCGGCCGCTGATTGGCCGGCGTCGCTGTCAATCATTGACGTCGCTCGATCTGACCAATCGGACACACACTTGTGGCTGACACTCCCCCCCACCCCCTTCCCTGTACTCTTGCACGCAACGTGCAACACCTATGGAAATTACATAATGACTGCACGCCAAAAACTAATGTTGTCCAGGATTCTTGCGGTTTTTATTAACATCATCTGTTTTTGGAACTTGAGGGGGATTCTTGTCTCATCATTATCATGCAAAGTAATGAGGACAATGTGAAGATATCACGCTACTTTATGTGCGATGCACCAGGAAAAAAAAAAAGCGCTCCAGAAGACATCTGGAGAGCAGAAACTGTGATGGAATAGTCTTCATTTTTCTTTTTCTTTTTTGTTTTTTTAAGTTAATAGCATTAACTTTTAACTGATGGAGGAAATAAAATGAAATAAAAGAATATTTGTGACAGAACACAGCAGGAAATTAAACATTAGAGGAGTTCACGACCCCGGTTCTTGGTAGTTTTCAACTTTTTCCCCTTATAAATCATTACATGGAAGGTCCCAAATATCTTACAGTCACCATCTAAAGCACATGACTGTGAATGTGGGTGGCCTAATTATGGTAGGGAAAGAGGGCTTGCAGAAAATCCCCTATCAAGTATAAACCCTACTGTCCCGGCTCTGCTAAAAAGAGGCTGTAAGCAGCTTTGTAGCAGGGTAGGCCCCTTAGAGCGTACTGCAGTCACACAGGCCATCGTCACTGAGAAAAGAGGAAGCAGTGTTCAAAACAGGAGAATTGGTGGTGTTGAAATTAATAGTAGGAACTTCAAATTGCTGCTGCAGCTTATTGGGAAACTTAAACCAACGTCAGAGTCAGAGTCACATTAATAATTGTTGCCCAATAAACCCCAAACTTTGCATTGTCTCCTCCAGCGCTGCGTTTCTTTCGATCTAAACCACGCGTATGACGAAGAAGATCTATTTTTTTCTCCTTCTCAAATGCGAGACCAAGCTGTGTCCGCCCTCAGCTCGAAAAAAAAAAAAAAGCCACTGACTAATACAGTCAGGGTTTATATTTCTGCTGTAGATGATGGAAATTAATATTCAAATCACCAGACCATTTAATCCCCAACTGTCCCAGCAGCACACCTCGCCCCCCTGATTAAATAGTCAGACTCTGGTGACCCATCTGCTGCCCTGCAGATACCCAAACTACACCTCTGGTAGGATCTCTCCCCCGTGCAGACGCTCAACATTTATTGCACTGGACTTTGTTCATATTTTCATGGCGAGACATAAAACAAAAGTAGATCATGCTGTACGTAGAGTTTACGCTGCTTGTTCCCACAGTAGAACATTGTTGAAGCAAGCGAGTTGTGTTTTTTTACTTGGTGAGTTTTAAAGTGGTGGTTATTCTTCAATCGGAGAGTTACTCATTATGTGTCCGAGTGTGACTTCAAGTGTAAATTTAGCACCCGTGTTCTGGTGAAATCCAGATTGGGTGCTAAATTGGAAGCAGCCTCGTGTTTGCAGCTGCGGGCCTGTTAGCCATTTATAGAATGACATTTCCATTATTTTGAATTGTTAGTCCAGCGCATATCAAAACACTCGGACCCATTGTGTGTGTTGTTTGCATGTTGTATGAAAAACTAAGAAGAGTTTGCACACAAGCAGTGTCCATACTGGCTTAGTTTGCATTGAGACGCACTGCTCCTTCTCATTCTGAATAAATGCTACTGGATGCTGGATGTGTTCATGCTGACAATATTTTGTGGTCATGACGTTTCTATTCGACTCCTCGATACACATTTTGAGAGGAAACGTGTGCTTACGCTAGCCTCCTACTGTAACTGCTCAATCCTGATGTTAGTTTGTGCTCCCAGTCAACCTGCAATTTAAAGGCTCTCATCTGCTGTACTGTGTCATTTAAGGTCCAATCAGGAAACTTCTCCAGCATAGAAATTACAGTTACATTACGCCTGAAATCAGCTTTCTGGGAGCTTGTCGCCTGATCAGAAACAACATTTTAGTCCTGGGACCTGTTCTAAGACTCGACTCGGAAATCAACTTTCTTGCAAAAAGGAATGTTTTGACATGAGATATAATATCAACAAAATTTCCTCCCTAGCGATTCCATGTGGTCATATTGTTGGCGCCACTGTTGCAAAGACCACTGGATGGTTTCTGTCGCAAACTGGCAGCAACACAGGAAAAAACACTAGTTTTTTTTCAACCATTTAAACTATAATAGAAAAAAAGGATCCGCAGTTACGAGAAATTATAGAGACACGGCAAAATTTATAGGGAACCAACGTAGACAGCGAAGGGTTTCATCATTCTGTGTCCATTACATTGTGCAATCAACGTTAGCTTATTAAGAAAGCCGAGTCTACGTCATCGTGACACGCAGAAGCCTTGAAAGTCTATTGCCAGTTTGATAAGTGAGATGTTGAGGTCCCGCCTGGCCAACTGTTTCCCTCTGTTTCCAGTCGTTGTGCTAAGTTAACTAGCTGCTGAATACATAACTTCACATTGAGCAGACAGATACGAGATATCAATCCTGTTGTGTAACTCAGCGGTGAATGGATGAATTTCCCTAAATCTAGTGCTTCAACGGTCATTTGCAAGAATTGTGTTCCAAACATATTTGCGGATGTAAGTCATTTTCCTCACAGAAATCAAAATAATAATGATTGAATAACTATCCTTGAGCTGGTTTGGCATGTTGACTATTTCGCTGGATAAGCAGTTTTTTAAGTTGACATGCATTTCACTGAGCGGTACTCGAGGTCCGTCATACTGTGAGACCTCTTCAGCCTTTATCATGGTAATTCCCAAAGTGTGAAGTGCTCTCAGACCACCTACGAGGCTACAGCATTCCAAAACAGCCTGAAGTGGGTCAACCACATGACGCAGAATAATATTGCAAATGTGTTTCATACGCAGCCCCGAAAGCCAAAACGGTATCCTGTACGATGTGCACAATGTGAATGTCGACTCCTTCACGAGCACGCAGGACGTCTCGAGATGATTTGTGCGCGCCTGTGTGTTCTTTTCTTCTGCTTCTCTTTTTGAAATACGAGAATTCACCCTCATGTTAAAAACATGCGGCCGGGTTTTTTTTTTTTTCTTTCTCCCTCCCATCCTGAATCTGTCAGAATGGTTTTGCCTTGGGGAGCAGAGCGTTGTTTGGATTAAAGCTGCAGGTACATGGCAGAGCGTCTCTTTCATGTTGTAGCAGTGGGACCTGCTCTTTAAAGAATTCATTCTGCGTGGATTGGGCCCCTTAAACCATTAATCTATTCAGTGTTTTCAGGGTTTTGATAAAGGCAAACTTTAGTGTGTAGGGCTCTCAGGCTCCTAGCATTTTATCCCCACCCCCCCCTCATCTCCTGACTCCTCTATTCACTGGTCCTTTTACTTTTGTGAGCAAGCTGAGAATTCTCACATGGGTAAACCCCCGTAATGCTCTCCAACATGAGATGAACTTGTGAAATGCTTCACCCACCGACGCTTATTTAAAGAAAAAAAAAAAGAAGGAAAAGAACGATACTTCCTCCTTATGCTTTGCTTCTCTGTCACCACAGGAACACTCAGACGATGAACCCAGTCATCTTTCCGCTGCATTGGCGCATTCACACGTTCAGCGTTTCGTTATGTTTCCGAAGGGCCCATTATCCAATGAGAGGAGCGTAATGAAAACATCCTCAATCCCATCTAGGAATTACCATAAAAAACAGACTTCTCATCTCAACCCAGCGGGCTGAATCGTGTATAATAATTAGCGATCACGGCTTCATTTTCATGTGCCAGGAAGACATTAAAGGACCACTTCACCCAATAATAAAACTCAGCGATTATCTACTCACTCTCGTAGCGATTGAAGGATGGAGGTTTTGTAGTCCACTTTTCTGGAGCTACACAGTGACGTAGGCTGGTAGGAGACTTTTTACATGCATATGACATATAAACACAACTGCAAAATTTGTATTATTGTTGTTCGGCCAACACCATCGGCGCGCGATCGAGCTTGTGCATCCCTCACACTTTGAGCGTAGCAGCCACAGTGAAGTTTTTCGTCTTAAAAAAGGTGTAAATAATGTGTTTTTAAATAATTTGAGATCTCTGGGCTTTCGGAGGCTTGGATTATGTTTTTTGAAATGTAAAAATAAAGACCTTTTATGTCCTTATTCAGACCCTTTTTTAAGACGAACTCTTCACTGTAGCTGCGAAGCTTATTAGCTCACACCCCGTCTGTGTCTAATAAAATAATTTCAGTCAATTTGAGATTTTGCCAAATTGGAGCCAATTTATGAAAACAACTTCAGTTGTTTAGGAAAATGCTTTAACGCTGTTTTGCTAGAAAGCTCCAGAAATGTTATATGGATACTTATACTTTACCGGTAGAGTAAGATAATGCCTGAATATTCATCTTTGGGTCGACGGTTCCTTTAATCAGCAGTACTCACATGCTCACATACTCACAGCCAAATTATCATATGCATCCTGACATCAACTCCACAGAAAGGGCTGAGACGTTTATAGGTTTCAGTGTCGCAGTTATGAAGCTCTTCTACTTTCTTTGCTCGTCAAACTTTGCGAGAAAAGAAAGTTAATCATATGGATGATTCCAACTTAGAAACATTTCTGGCACTCCGAGGTCTCGGCCCCTCCTTACTGCCAAAATGTAAATCACGCAGTCTGGAATGAGTTTTCATTAGTGCAAAGTCTCTCTCTTTGATGATTTTCTGCTAATTTCACACCCTGCAATTCACAGAATCCTCTGCAGGGACATACTTTCCTGTTTGCTCGTCAGTACCTACATTCCTCTGGCATGTGAAGGAACACTTCTCTCTTCTCAACCATCAACTTGTCAGATGCAGCAGACAATGACCTTCTTCACTGGACTAGTCCATAAATCATTCATGTACAATATGCGCCACAGGCTCAAGAGCTCCTATATGCTTTGAGGAACATGCAGACGTGGTGAAGGGTTACGGAGCTGCGTGTTCCTGCGAATCAGGAACTAGATTATTAAAATAATGTGCCCGCTGCTGAGGTTAGCACAAACACGTAAAGTGCTAATGATATGTAGGAAGTATAGTATATGTTTTTAGCACATACTGTTAGTTCTTTCTCAACTGGCAAATATGTATTTCCTCAATTTTAAACGTCTTTCTTGGCGGGGCGAAACACAAAATTGACGTGACCTCGTCATCTGTCTCGTTAGCAGCTGTTTTTTTATGCACCAATTTATAGTCGAAACGTCTTTTAGGAACTTGTCCCTCAATTTAATTATGTGCCTTAAAAATGGCGGTTGCTAACAAGTGGCTAAATGAGACTACAGAGGTTGTCGGGGACATTAAACGTCATCACAGCGAACATCAACATTCATTCGTCCATCTGATAAACTATTCAAACTCTACCTTTAAAACTGATGAGCTTTTTTACAGAAAACGTGTGTTGTAATTGCGAAGTTAGAGGTTTGAGTCATGCGACCGCAATGTAGTCTCTCTATAGCCTAAAGTTAGCTTTTTACTGCTAGTGATTTCATTTAGGTTTCGAAAATCACAAAAGTCTTGTACATCCGTGAAGATTATTTTGCTCAATAAAACATTTAAATAAACTTCTAGATTATTTTCAGCAATGTTCCAAAATCCAATTCAAAAGTTTCGTAGGCTTTTTGTCGAGGGAACCAGGGCGACGCTAACGTCAGGGTTAGCCTACACAAATACATTATTGTTAAACCACTCTGACATGATAAACTTTGCTTTAGTGGCGTACCATCAGATGACAGAGCAGCTTCTTTCCTCCGGCTGCGAGACTCATCAATTCATCCACATCACTCCATAATCACTCCACCACTCCACCATAAAAATAGTTTAAACTTATAGACTTATCAGTTATCCAACCTGGAAAAGTTGACCCACTGACATGCATTAAGAATCACCGCAACAACTACATAATAGACATTATTCTCGCTGATGGCCTTGTTTGCTTATGTAGGTCAAAAGAGAGAGCACTGAGACTGTTTCATAACCATCAATCTGCATGATTTCTATTTCAAAACATCAACCCTGTGCTTATATTTGATGTTCTTGTTGTTTTTAATCATAAAGCCGCTGGTGTTTTTCTGCACGCGTGGACTGTGAGCAGGTTTTTCTGTGGCTACGTGTGAAGCACTTTATTTGGTGCCGGTGAAAGATCTGAGTAACGGGACACTCAGGATGTAGAACGTGTGATAACGTTACACTGAGGATGTGAAGACAATACCGCATGACAGCCTCGGTCAGCACGCAGCGAATGTGCTATAATGATCACATGCAGTAATGTGTTACTGTGTATGACATTTTTAATGTGAGCGAGCCTTAATAAGAAGTGTGTCGTTGGGGAAAATGTGCTTTTTTTTTGTACAAAAAGTACAAAAGCAATGAGATTTAAAATGACGTGAGATCGATCGCGGTCACGTCCTCCTCTCGTAAAGGATGAAAATAATTCCCAAAATGTTCAATATTATCTTAAAGAATCAACAAAAAGCTGACAAAAGCAAACCAGGCAGGAGAGAGAAGACTTGCATGCAGCACATGTCAGCTGAGCACTGCTCTAAAAATCCTGTAACTTCTGCCTTGCATTAACAAGATGTCTTGGCACAAAGCACTGAGAGGTGATTAATGAATAATGTTGGCAAGCCGTACTGGAGACTTCTGGGAAATCATTGACACAGATACAAACCTGAACTGTCAACTGAAGTGAATGTTTAGATAGTTTTCCCCTCTCGACTTGTCTTTCTTCCCTCAGCTGCAGGGTCGCCTTCTGCTTACAGATTAATGTTGACCATCTAAAAGCCTTTCAGGCGCAGAGACGTGACTTTTTAGTGGGTTCAGACACCTTTAAGACCTCCAGACTTCCCATTGCAGCTCCACGTTACTTCTCTTTTTATATTCATACACATACACTTCCTCTCTCTCTCTCTCGCTCTCTGTTTTTTTGCCTCCCCTCCCTTGTTAACGCTTGCCTTGTCTGGCGCGCCCGTCAGCGTCCCGCTTCTCCGCTGCGTGCTGTGGGAGCCGAGAGGCGGTGACATGTCACGTAAACAAAGGAGGGGAAAAAAAAAAATGGGCCACATCATGTGGAGGTGCAGCCGCAGAAAGTCGCGGTGCCAGCTACCGGCACACTGGAGGCCCCCGTTTGATGTGCGCGCACACTGAGAACAGTGACCTAGTTTGGCACTGACAGGTTTACGGCTGATGAGCACAGGCCAGTGATTTCGCGAGGCAGAGATTGCACCCTTGCTCCGGGGGCCTCTCATTTGGAGCACTTGGGCTTGAAACCACTCCAGCAGACGAGACACGATTCTTGCTGGGTGGAACCTGAACACTCCTCCGTCATGCCAGCCCTTCTCCAGCTTTACGTCTCTGTTATTACATCTCCTACAATTTTAGCCGCGCTAGCAGCGTGACTCTAGGGATGGCCGCGCCGATCTGTTTGTCCGCGCCCGCCACTTCGGTCTGAACAGATATGGATTTCATCACAGTCTCCAGAGGATGAATTCTGCCGGTCACAGATATCCACGGCGCTGACAAGTTTTCACTTACCCAGGAGATATGTCAACATCTACTCCTCGTACGGACGCGCAGTCCAAAGACGTTATGAGAAGAGAATATCAAATCATCATCATCAATCACAGACAATCATCCCACCGCCGACCCGCAAAAGCCAAATCGTCTGCTTTAAAGCAGCTGAACCCGGGAAACATCAACCAAACATGTTGCTGCACTTATGTGAGCGCACAGCTGAGATTCACGACCATTTCAACAAATATTGGTTTCAGGAACACATAAAAAGACATTTAAAAAAAAAGACATTAAACTCTCACATCTATTTAAGTGCTCTGGTACGATGAGCTCATCGGCGTCACGTCGCAACACTTTAGATCGAGCCATAAAGAAGCTGGGGTTGGGAAACTATGGGCATGCGCAGGAGAAATATATCCTGCAAGGTAACAAGCGTTTAAACTTTATTTGTCGCAAAGTAACCACATTTTTCACGGGTGTTTCTTCTCATTCATGGCTCGTTCCTAAGATGGCTGCCGAGAGGCGAGACTTGCCTAAAACCGCTTCGGCTCCTTGCTTCATGTATCTGGTTGATTTTGGTGATTCACTGACCTTTCCTCCAGTGCCGGCAGCAGGTTCTGACTTGACTATTGGATAGATTGATATGACATTTGGTAAACACATTCATATTCCCCTCACTTTATTCTACAGTCTTGTCTCTTTTAAACCTTTTCTATTTTAGCCTGCTTGTTTTAATGTTTGCTTCTTAATGTCTTTTTAATGAATTGAATATTTTAATGTCTTTTAATGTAATTTGTATGCTCCTGTAAAGCACTTTGAGTTGCCTTGTGCCTGAAATGTGCTATACAAATAAACTTGCCTTGCCTCAGGATGAACTGCAGCGACTCTAGTGATCCCTAACTTTTCATCTACGCTGGAAAAAAAAGCCATTTCACAAATAAGTCTTACATTTTTTAAATAAGAATAAGTGACATTTTTCTGAAAACAAGTGTCTCATATCTCATTGAAATGCTACTTTCTTGGCGATAGCGTCTTATATAAGTTGTTATGAGACATTTTGACTAGAAACTTGCCGAATATACACCATTACTCTTGTGCATTAACACTAATGACATCCTCATCAGCCTCTGCTATACTTTGTGTTCACTTTTATAGTAATTAGCAGATATTAACAGTAAACTGAGAAGGTGAAATTGGTAAACCTGCTTAGCATCGGCATGTTAGCATTGTCATTGTGAGCATGTTGTCGTGGTGACGCTCAGTGTTGTACAAAGTCATGCTTTACTG
Source organism: Spondyliosoma cantharus (assembly GCA_900302685.1). NCBI lineage: Eukaryota > Metazoa > Chordata > Actinopteri > Spariformes > Sparidae > Spondyliosoma > Spondyliosoma cantharus. The sequence continues at coordinate 140,666 of OMLP01026669.1, read as the reverse complement.
AAAGTCACCCATATGAATAATGCATGAGTGTCTGACATCAAATAAACATAAGCATCAAAAGTACATTTTTAATCCGACTGCCAACAAAATCAATCTATTTAAAAATGTGCTACTTTTGCTCGGATGCGGCATCTTCAGAGCGCTAAACATCAAATGCATTCGGTGGATTCAAAAGTACAATATGTGCCTCCAAGATGTGGTGGAGTAAAAGTGTAAAGTTGCAGAAAGTGAAACTACTCAGGTGAAGTACAAGTACGTCAACGTTTACCTCTCAGCACTACTGCTCCCTGAGCGTCGCCTCATCGACTCAACGTATTTAGGTTATTCATTTCACCAACTTTTATAACGATACTTTCAGATGTTTGTCTATAAGTTCAGGCTCAGTCCTCCCAGTTTCTTCACGGTAGCTTTCCTAAGTGCCTGCGCAGCGAGTGCCTCTCCTGGTCTGAATTATTTATCTCCCCTCCTCCTCCTCAACGTGATACAAATGCACTTGGCTGCTTCGCTAAGTCATACAGCACTTGACCGGTAAACCCAGCGACCTCTTCAGCGACTCATGTCCTTTCTCTCGTCAAAATACACGTCTTGTTTTTCTATTACACTTCAGGAGAGTAATGACATCAATCGCCCCTATTGCCCCGTTATTATTAAATGCCACTTAATGCACATTCCACAAGTTCACGGGATCAAGAGCCATAATGAGTCCTTCCCCCTATGGCTGCTATTTCAGGGTGTCCGAGGCCATGTGTGAGCCGCTGCAGGGCCTTGCCCGACAGCCCGGGTGTATTCATTTTTCAGATTAAAGCCTCTGATGAAGAGGCCTGTTCCATAATTACAGGCAACGCCACAGCCACTCTTTGTGAGATTCATGTTACCAGGGCAACAGGCAAATTAAATATGTCTCAGTGGGGAGTAAACATACCCTTGCTCTATAAGTGTAATCTCGTTTGATGTGTTTGCCACGACGCTCTCCCTGTGAGGCAGGAAATAATTCACAGAGATTGGCTCGGATAAAGGGCAGAGGAGAGCGAGCCCACTGTGTTACCCTGTCATAACATCAGTCAGAGAATGGGAAAGACATTTTGTCCCAGTATGAGCTTTTCGCTTTTGACATTAATAATACAGTGACACAACCGCAACGGATGATAATTTCATATGGTTGACTTGGCATCGAGATCAGTTTCCACTGCTATTTTCTCTGTTCAGTGGGGATTTATCTGGCCAGCAAAGGCAGGGTTGTAATCTGTTCACTGCCCATAAATAAATGCCCGACACAATGAACTCTCACGGTCATGACTATTTGATATTAACTGTTTTTTTTCTTTTAAAGGCGTTCACCAGGGGATATTTTTAGCCTTTTCTGTGGCAACTAAAAGACAACTTTTCACAGGAAGTCAGAGCCTCTTTCTGAGTGGCCAAAAAGTGTAATTACAACATCACGTGGTGCAAACCACGACTAAAGATTAGGTCCTCTAGCTGCACAGCTAACGGAGCTAACTAGCCAATGGCAAAGATAGTACGCTGTAAAGACTAAAGTGAGCAAGGTGCAGAATTTTACGGTGGCCCTGAGAGCTCACAGCACTGCAACGTAAGAAAACATGTTCAAAAAGACAAAACACAAGCAAATTAAGAAAACGTCTTCATCAATTTGACAACACATGCGCAGCATTTAGAAAAGGCGCCGCAAAGACCACAACGCAACACATTAGAAAAAAGCAATGCAAATAGACCGCAACACAACGGAAGTGTTTTCCTTTTTTTGTTTCCAGAGGACACTTGAAAGTGACGCACACGTCCGGACACGCAAATCAAAAACACTTGACAGAAAGAGAACCTTAATAGCGCTGTGACTCAAAATCTGTGTCAACAACAAGCGTGTCCGGACGTGTGCATCACCTTTAAGTGTCCTCTGGAAACACTATCGTTGTGTTGCGGTCTAACTATTTGAATCGCTTTTTTCCAATGTGTTGCGTTGTGGTCTTTGCGGCGAGTTTTCTAAATGCCGCGCATGTGCTGTCAAATTCATGAAGGTGTTTTCTTAATTTGCTTGTGTTTAGTCTTTTTGCACGTGTTTTCCTAAGTTGCAGCGCTGTGAGCTCTCAGGGCCACCGTAGAATTTGGGTAAATGTCGGCCTACCTGCTTAGCATCGGCCCGTTAGCGTCGCCACTGTGAGCATGTTAGCACGACGATGTGAGCGTTTAACCCAGAGCACTGCTGCGTGCCGAGTACCGCCTCGCAGAGCTGCCACCATGGCTGCACACTAATTTCTCATCTCGTCTATAAATATCTTTAAAAGCTATATTTGTGTTCTGCGATTGCTTGTTAGTCGTGGGACATGTGTGTAAGCAGCGTGACCCTGCTGGAACAATGTGAATGAAGTTGTCAGCAGCAGCAGCAGCAGCAGCAGGTTGAAACGTGGACGGTATGTGCTGCATGTGATATCTCATAGGTAAGATCATCGGTCCTAGTTAACATGGCCATATGATAGTCCCGGGATGTCCTCAGCGCTCGGC
>OMLP01026669.1:118894-138132 GCA_900302685.1 Spondyliosoma cantharus | reverse complement strand
GCCCCCGCCCCGACACCAAAGTACTGTCCAGCTATTTCCCACCTGCCTTTTAAATTCGTCATCGGCGCACAGCAAGCGGTTTCAGAGAGTCAATTTAAATGACATGAGGCGGCTATATGATCCCGCTGCAAATTGAATTTCCTGGTAGATGCTCATCTTTCCATGTCACTGGTCCAGTGTTGCATTTTCAATCACACAGTAAGACACATTGTTGGAGGGACGCAGTGATCCAGTCTCGTTTGACTTATTCCGCGTCCCTTCCCTGCAGAGATAAATGAGTCGAGTTCAGTGATTATTCAACGCGAGAGATGTAATAATGTGCAGCAAAATCAATGCATCTTATACCTCCTGTAAAATGGGTCTCTTGATAGCAAAATACAGATCTATTGATTAAGACTTTTTCGCTTGTACATCGCTTTTGTTGTGACGTTCATCACCTCAGGTCGTCGTCATGGGGGTTTTATAGCATATAGCAAAAAAAAAGAAAAGTCAATCATCATCTTCATCATGGACGCGTGGAAGACATGGCTAGATAACGACTGAGTTTTAAGTTTTAACGTTCGAGTGAACTGCTCCTTTAAAGTGAAGAAAGACGCAGAGAGAGAAATTACGAATGTGCAAATCCTCTCCGGAGCACACGACCGACACAATCATCAGCCGACAAAACGCTCCGTCCCTAAACACCATCTGTATATTTACAGTCGGACTTTAATCAGAAACGTTGAAAAAAACGTGTAATAATCTGATTTAACCTGACATGCGGTCGTCGCAACACGAGGAACACACGGTAGATCGGACTTCAAGTCGCTGCTTGAGCCGAGAATGTCTGGAAATAAAGAAAAAGGAATGTGTGTGGGTAGACGTATTGTTAAATTCCTGCTTGTGGGAACAAGTGCGGCGATATGGTTCGAGTCCAAGGTCTGAGATAATGTTCTAGCAACTGTCATCCCCCGTAACATCCTCCGTTTCTATACAACCTCTAGAAGGTAGAGCCCCCTTTCGCCTGATAATGTACATTTGTTCTCGCTCTGACAGCAGATGGTAAGGGAATCAAAACACCTCGAGAAGATGGCAGAAGGAAGACCGACTGAAGAAAAGGAGCGAGGCTTTGAATGAAAGAGAGAGGGGGGGTCCGGGCTCTAGAGAGCAGTTAAAACAACAAGCGAGGACCTGCTACTTTCATCTGAACTACACATCCAGTTCCCACCGGGGCCTTACGTAGGTACCAGTGTGCAGGACATGATGGAGAGGGCGCTGCATTGTGCATAAGGCCGACCATCTGGCATCATAAAAAAAAAAAAAGAAGCTGGGAACGGGGAGGCCCCACAGAGCGTCCATCACAACACACAAACACAAGCTCCGCTCAATGGAAGATGTCAAGGCTGACTTGTGTGTTTGTTTCAACAGCAATTGCTGTCAGAAGAAGCATAAATGCATGAAATATTAGCTTTTTATTTACATATATTAACATTTCAAGGACTTGCTGATTTGAGCAGGTGCTTATTTGAAGGTTGAATTGCCAAACACTCGCTCACTCTAACTAACTATCCCCCCAAACCTTAAAGATCCGGGCCCTGTTGATGTTTTTTTGTGTTGACTAAATGAAAAATTAGTTCAGATCAGAACTAACCCTTTAAAAAAAAAACACAACCAAAGCACGGGTAGCCAAACAACTCCCGTTTCCTGTGAGGTAAAAATTGCCATTTTTGTCAGTGGAGTTTGGTGGTTTTTCAAGAGGGCGATGACACGGCTGCTTCTGGTCAAACAAAAAGGGTTTTACTCTTCAAGACAATAGGATTCTTTCATTAATGCTCCCAGACACTTAGAATTACAATCTGAGCCTGTCAGTGGCAAAAACAGGCACGTTTTTAGACAAATTTTAACAGGAACAGTTGCCCCAAAGATTACACTGGAGCCACCAATTCTTTGTGAAAACATTACTTTGGCATTGGAGATATTGAGCGTCGTTTCCCTCTTTTTTTCTAAAAAAAATAATAAACAGCAGATGAATAAAAACAAGTGTTAGTTGCAGCTGTAAATGTGATTATCATCAATAATCGTTTTATGTCATTGCTTCCAGCGAGACTAAAGCATGATTTACATTAATGAAAAACTAGGATTTTTCAGATTCTGCTCCCCTCAGGACAAAATTGCATCTCTCGTCGCGCCGATCGTTATCATCATTGACATTTCTTAGCAGAAGCAATTGGACTTAATCGTAACGACTAGGAAGTCTGGCTACACCATGCAGGTCGGGACAGGACTACACGACCGGAGGCTCGCCGTGTGTGTGCAACCAGAATAGACTCGTAAAATTGGATTGGGCATTGTTCGACATGTAATATTAATTCAGCCGCGATATCCTCTCGCTGAGGCATGACTGACATTTATGAACATCGCTCTGGGGCGTTTTATCACTCGAGGAAAGCGATATAAAAAATATTGCAGCTGGCGCTCCCCAGTCTGAACGTGACATGATCTCGCACCTCCCCAGGAGGAGTTTAGGCCTGTGAGACTGCCCCGGGGCGACAAAACAAACCCTTTGTACGTCTTAACCCCTGTTGAGCAATGAGAGAAAGTCCTTCGGCACTCAGTGGCGTCTTCATTAGGCACATATGTAGAATCTAATGCGATATAAAAACACATTTCTACGGCTCGGTCGTAGTTTTTACATTTACAAAGACAGTACATCAGAAATGTATTTACTTCACTACATAATTATTATTGACACCACCAATAACTTTGACTTAAACATTTAACAGAACTGGTCATTTTAAGCTATATAAAGTATGTAAATATGTAGCAGAACTGTTGTATTTTATTGTATCGGTGTACCACAAGAACATGATGGAATATAATCATATGAGTATAATAAGTACATTTAATAACACAGTTTTGAGGTACTTGTACTACGTTAGTTGCTGTCCACATAGAAAAGGTATTTATTAACATTAACCGAGATGAACGCAGCACATCCCCTCTGTCGCATTCATGCTGTTTTTAAATTACACTATCAGAGTCCTAAGAGCAACTTCCAAACTTGGGACTGTCCGAGGAGCACGCGAACGCACAATAAGGCCTTCTCAGTCGTTCACGAGCACATTTGGATCTTGTGCTTACGGAGGCGCATAGCGATGTTAATACCCGTGATTGGGTTGTCTCTCGGGAAAGCACCATATCTGATTAAGTGTGGCGAGGGTATGCGAGAGGGTTCCAGTCCCTGTTTAGAATCAGACATCCTGTCTGTTCAACCCTCTCTCCCTGCCAAACTCATTAAGAAACGCCTTTCTAATATTAGAATATGATGATTACAACTTCTCCCTGCTCTGTTAGTTGAGCTCAGCACAACAGTCAGCGCGATAAAACCTTCGAATCGTGCGGCTTTTCGAACGTCCATGTTGATGTCGCCTTCATGTTTAGTTGTCTGTAAAAACAGGGGCAATGGTGGCCTGAAGATGAAAGAGGCAGGAAGTAGAGAAAAGTTACTGTAAACAATGTCCCTTTTAGTTTGAACAACCGAGTGAAACACTCTGTATGCTTTCTGGGAAATATTCATTATTGTCACCGCTCCTCCGTCTCCACGACGGCCGGCTTCTCACCTCGTCTTCAAGATTAGTCATGAATCAGAGGTAAAATTGCTGTTTTTGTCAATGGAGTTTGGTGGGTTTTTTTTAGGCAGCAATATAACGGCTGTTTGTGGGTAAATAAAAAGGGTTTTATTCTTCAAGAAAATACGCACTAAGAAATTCAACCCGGGCTTTGGTCCAGTGCCACTGGAGCCCGTAAGTTTAGTTCAGTCAGCTCAGCTTAAGACTGAAAATGGAGGAAAACCAGCACAGTGGCCAGAATAACATGTTGGCAGTCAAAGCTTCTGCAAACCGCTGCGTTCACATAAACACTTTTGACCTCTGATGTCGCCTGACGAGACATGTTTTGAGCATAATCCAGCCAAAAGCTTTCAGAAGCTTTGTATAAAAAATGGGTTATGTTTTCACTCCCTAAAAATGTCAATAAACCAAAGTGATGAACCCACAGAGAACGACCACTTGCTTTGGGTTTTTCTGTCTTGCAGCTTTAACTGATTTACTCTCATCGGCGTCCTTTCCAGGTGAGGTGTAGGCGGCTGTTTGCAACAACGCAGCTCTGAAAACAACACCGCGCACTACGTGCCAGGCACGTAACAGATGAAGTCAACAACTGGCCGGTCAAGATGAGCATTTAGCAGCTAACGGGCCAGATATCTGCCTCAGGAGGCGGTGAAGACACAAACAATGGACTTACACAGCACCAGCTGAATGACAATGTTCCTCTGTGCATGCAAACACTTGACAAAGTTTACAGCATCGTCACCGTTACTCACCAAAACTTACTCGACAACCTCGCTGAGTGCACGTCAGTGATATTTGATAATTCGCTATGTTTGCGTTCACATTTCGTTACTAACAAGTTTGTTTTTCCTCACTCTACTTTTCCCAGAGCAACTTAAAGGGCAACTCCACCAATTTTACACACTCATTAAAATTGTGTTTACAGGTCTTGGGGAGTGCGACTGCATATGGGAACAAAAAGAAGTACGAAGCCTTTCGCGGCTCCAGAGGAAGCTGCATTGTAGTCTGATAAAATGCCTCCAGTGATGTCACTCAGTGGCTAGGATGCATTGTGGGTAATATATGCGCCAGGTTTTGAAAAGGAAGAAGAATGTGCGGAATGAAGAAAGGTGATTCTGCTCGATTGATTTTGATTATCTGTCTATAACGAGTCCAGCAGTGTCGGAGAGGTGCAATGCTCCAACGGGGGACTCAAAACATGGCACCTACATTACCCACAATGCAATGCAACAGTTACATTTCACCAGACATTTGGTGATTTTGCTCCTATTATTGCAAAGAAATAGATTCAGCCGAGACTAAAACTCACACATCACGACATCGAAGCCTTCCGGACTCGTTATTAATCACAGTAAAACCACATTTTTGCTTTTGGGGAAATTTCTCAACTCTTCCAGATTGTTTTTTCCATCTCTCTGAGTCTCTCGCTTTGTTTATGATGAAAGGTTTACATGAATTAGTGAGTGTGACTCTGGATGGAGCCGAGGACTTTAAATCTGGACAGTCACCCTTTGTTGTTTCAGACTGAAACAAACTGCGACGTCTTTTTGAACTGCTCGGAATGCATCTCGATATAATCAATTCATTGTTACTGACTTCGCGCACTAATCTGTGCATTATGGTTGAGTGTTCTGTCTTTACAGTGTTGCCTTTTTTCAGCCCCCTTTTAAGCATAGGCTGCCTTTTACGCCACAGGAAATGTAATTATCCAAGAAAATCAGTGCGGCACTGAGTGATGCCTCCACGTAAAATCTGATTAGCTCCGAGAGCACAAATCAATCCTTATATATTTTCACTGTGCCTGTTTGAGTCCATGCTTTGCGAAAAATCTTTAGACTGAAAACAGAAGAGAAAAGACGAGAACAGTGGACGGTAAGTTCGCCGTTTGCCTCATTTGATTATCTGGTCTTTGACTTGAGCCTAACGCGGATAATGTGAGTCGGAGGCTTTTCAGTACAACTCCTCTGGGAACATCGGACCGCGTTCTTGTCAACAAGTCGCAGCATGAGTCACCCATTAAAGAGAAGTGCTTCCTGCGATCTGAGGGAGAGTCTAAAATAGACTGTATCATTAAAGATGTCCGTTCAAAGCCTTTTAATGCGCGTTCGGAACACGTAACTCACCACCTCAACATATACTTAATAACGCGGCGTACGTTAGTTTCTCTTCCCTCTAAAAGACGAACCCTGCTCGCGCCCACCGCTTGGGAGTTTGTGTCCAGATGCTGCAAGCTGGAATGAGAGAAGTGACATGTGTGTGAAGAGAAGCCACGTCCAAACGTTCACTGCAAAATCACACATTTCCTGCTCTCCACTAATAGCTCAGGGAGGCGAAGAGCATTAAATATTTAGACATGCTTCCAGAAAGTTTGGGTTTGTGTGACGCCCTGCAGCACAACCTCCGTATTGTTTTAGATGACTTTCACATGCTATTTTCACAATGTTTAGTCGTCACTGCTCCATTTATTTATATTGCTTTTAAAGGAAGAGCACACGCTCAAAAAGGAAAACTATCCCCTCGCTCATATCAGGATGGAAAGCCAGGTGAAGTTTTGTAGTTTAAAGATCAGCTTGGCGGTATTCTCCTAAACAACTGAAGAAGATAGGGACGTGTTTTGAAACGTGAAAGTGACCAAAAATGAAGCATAAAAATGGCTCCATGCAGCTCGTCTGCCGAAATCCAAGTCTCTGGAAGCCCCGAGACCCCTGGTCGACTTGAAAAGATGTTATCTACACCCTCGAAACGCAGTCAAGCTCACGCTCCCACCTCAGACGGGATGTGCGCTAGCGCTTTTAGCTTAGCAGCTACAGTGAAGAGTGGCTTAAAAGTCCCGAACCTACTTCGGTTGTTCAGGAGAATTCTGTTACGCTGTTTTGCTTCGAAACTGCAGAAATGTTCTGTGCACTTCAAAACCTCACCTGACGCTCCATCCAAACGAGGGTGAGCAGATATCCGAATGGCTGAACCTTCATTTTTCGGGTGAACTGTTCCTTTTATGTTGCGAAACCACTTTCTTTTACAAGCAATCACAGAGTCACCAAACACATTGAGGGTGAAGCTGTGATATGTTAGTAATTCAAAAACATATGCACAGTCTGGTCTTGACTGCATGCAGACAGTGTTGTTTTTATCCTGTGTTCCTTCCTCCTGCACCGCCGGGTCCAGCGGTGCTTTTACAGGTCGTGTCCAGTTGAATTATTGAGCGCTCACCGAGCACCAGACGCTTCCTGGGAGGACTGCTCCAATATGTGCCGCCAGAGATGGCCTTTAGTGTCCTTATTCCGAGAATAAGGTTCCCTCCCATCGAGTAAGTGAATGATTCATGGGGCTCTGTGGCTCTCGCTTGTGACTGGCTGGTCTCTGGTGATCCTATAAGCACAGTAGCTACAGTACGACAGCGTTTAGCGGTGCGTTTACAGGTGCACGCATTTTTCTCCTCATATATTTACTTTTTCCACTTTTTTTTTTAAAAGAGACAAACTTGCACTTGCTCACTTTCCAAAGAAGAAGGACACCTATTTTTTTGCCTCTTTGTCTGTCACGCCGGGACACATGTAATGAGAGAGTGAACGCCAAGCTCCACCAAGCTGATTATTGCCCGAGCCTGTAATCTGTGAACATCTGCAGCTTCACTAGTCTGTCGCCGCTGGTCTGCAGAGTGTAAGAAATCCGCCAACGGCAGATTTGTCCACTCAAGCTAGAGAGAGAAAGATTTACCTCAGTATGGACACGAACACAGGCTTGCTCTGTTTTGGGACACAGACACGGTCGGATAGAAATACACTTTAACGCACTAAACTTTTCATTTAGTACTCAGTACTCGTGGTGACACTCAAATTCCTCAATTATCAAAAGATGAGGAGTAAACAGACAGCGTCCTTCTCACAGGAGAGGGAGAGGAGGGACGGTCCGAGGCCTGATCTCAGCCGAGCTCTGCCTTTGGACACACCTGCCTTGAATTAGCACCTGAACTGCAGCCATTGGCTCACAAGAAATGTGAAGGTGATGGTACCCTGATACAGACAGATATTTTTGTCAATGTCCCCATTTGAAAAGGAAAAAAAATCTTCATTTTGCACGCAAGACGATTCCAAACGCTCGGACCAGTCGGTGGCGATCAACTTATATGTCAAACACCAGAGAAGAACATTCTGAGCATGTGTATCGAGCTTATCTATCTTTGGCGGCGGTAACGATAGAAGCCATTTATTTGTTTATTCATTCATCGTTACCTGCAGCCTCCTTCTGAACCTTTATTTCACACCTTACCGCCGCTGCTGTTTTTTTTAGGCGCGTGCACATCACACACAGCAACGATGTGCGAGCAGAAATTGAGACGCTGACACCGTTGATATCCAGACACTTTTTAAATGTCTGTTTCAGTGTCTTAAAAACGCCGTTTGACGGAAGGCCAAAGCAAAACAGAAAATTTGGGCCAAATCGACCGAGCCTGACGAAAAAAAACCCGTTAGAGGAAGCCATGTTTACTGTCTCATTATCTCCCCACGTAACACAACAGCGTCCAACAGTATATACTAAATGCACAAACACCTGATAAAAAAGAAAATCATGTGAAGGTGTTTCATTTGCTCTTTTTCTCTCGCTCTCTCTCTCTCCAGGTTTCTCTCCAACAGAAGCTCTTTGTTCCGCTGATTCTTTTACACCCCGGGTTGATGAAATGAGCAGCTGTAAGCGAAGTGTTCCTGTAACTGTTAAGACTGTGCCATGCTGGCAGGCCAATCAAGTGAGGCAAATCCAGTCTATCCCAATTATACAGCGGAGCGCTTTACTCCACTTACTGGAGTAAGTGCATTACCCACTAATCAGTGCCTGGCTGTACTTGTTAGTGCATGACCTTCCCTCATATTCATGCCAGAGCAAGAGCTTCTGGCAAATTAGCTCTAATTTCCCCCATCACAGTGAATTCTCCCGTTCAGATGCAAATTAATGTTTGCTTGAAGAAAAAGAAATTGAAAAGGTTTGTGGGGCACACATCGGCTTCTACGCCACTGTGGAAAAAACGCGTGCGAACATGTTGAAACACAGCGTTTGTCTTTAAAACAGCCATCACTGATTTTCCTGGCCACTCACTCACCGTTGAAGTTGAAATGGTGAACTTGTGCGAGGCAGCTGTATTCCCGAGATCACGCGATACGCGCAAGCTCGTGGTTCGGACCAGTCGGTGATCTTTGAGGAACGACTGGCGGCTGCAGGTTTGGTTTAGGTGCGATGAATAGTTAGAGAAGCTCCCACATGTGTTAGCGTAGATGCTGCTGCGCCGTCGGTTATCAGGCTTTTATCGATATGACGTTTTTTTTTCGCACTTCACCAAGTTTCTTTTCACGACACGCTCTGCTACTACACAGTGATTGAAGTTAGCCCCTGATAGACAACGATATACTTATAGATGCGTTTTTTGTTATTCACCAGGAAGTATCCAGTTCTTTAGCTGCCTTTAGCTCGTTGCTAGCTGTGTCGCTCCGCTGTCAGGTGCTCAGCAGGTAGCGTGCGCCCTGTTTTTCAAATGTGTTTTTTTGTTTTTCGCTGTCCGCTGCAGCCAAAAACAACACTGTGAGAGTAGTGAGACTGTCATAGTCAGACAGCTGAGCAATAAGAAATGCACGATGAGTGCATTTTTTACAATATTAAACATTTACAGGAGCCTCATCTTCAATGTTTTACGAAACCAACAGCGCCAGAATGTGGAACAGTGGAACAGAACAGTGGCCTGAATGAGCGGTTGTAGCTCTTTGTGCTAGCGGGAAGACTTGAGACAACCAGACATTTTCACGTTTGTAAATTCAGATTCATTTTCTCGCCAAGAATTGGAAAATGGGTTTCTCATATCTGCTGGCTACACTAAGTGTACCTAGAGCCAGCAGACGATTAGCTTAGCTTAGCTTAGCTTAGCGAGAGTGGAAACAAGGAGAAACAGCTAGCCTGGCTCTGCCCAAATTTTTTAAAATCTGCCTCTATATCAGCAACTTTCAAGATCTATTTAAGTCGTATAAAAACTCAAATGTAAAAAAAAGGCAAGCTGCAGGGAAATATGATGCTCACACTGATTCTCTGCGAGTGAAATGTGATTAAAAAAAACTGATTTAATGAGCAACAAAGCCACGCTATCTGTTTCTACGCTCAGCTAAGATGAATCTCGACTGGCTAGCTTCACATTTAGCCTAAAAATATGAGCAACGAGCCTTTAATTTGGTCCGCAGTGATAAGCCTCAGTGATACTTTCACTGTTTTCATTTATACGCACGACCTGCAGCTATGTCCTCTATGTGGCCCGGCCGGTGCAGCTCCACACTGAGGCAACAACATAATATATGTTGTGAAATCTAAAACGCTGCTAGATTTTAAAGAGAGATAAACAAAAGATCGTTCTGGTTAAATGAGAAGTACAGCATGTTCCACTGCGGTTGGCAGAAAAAGATATCGCGTCAACTCTTGAGCTCCTTTTGTGTGATGGAAGCTGACAACGAACACGGCGTGACTCACTCACCAAAACATCAGGCTTCAGTGCCACCAGAGCATCTGATACACTGTCCTAGATGTTTTCCTATAATTATAGTGAATAAAATCACACCAATCATAAAGGTTTTTATGTGTGTTTTGACTGGAAGCATCATTAGCCAGTACAGCATAGAGGCGCTAACCTTCACAGAAACATAAAGTTTAAAAGAATCGTTCCGCATCCAGCCGACCGCCTCTAATAGTTCATCCCGTCTACTTCTTGACAGTCGCTGCCTTCTCATTTTTCACCCACAGCCCAAAGAAATGCAGGGGCATTCAGTGAGGTTTAAACAGTCGAACAGTTGGCTGAATGTGGAGCGTCTCACAATCCGCTAACCTTTGGACAACCTCTGCGAAGTTTCATGAATGTTTTGGGAAACCAGTCAGACCAAAAAGTCCCCTTTTGATACTCGAGTTATCTGGGACAACCTCAATCCTGCACTTATGCTAATCCATCCGTTGCAGCAGTACCATGCAGTCGGTGCCTGTGACACAGGACTGAACCAAAGCAGATTTGCAGTGATCTACAAACCCGGATGGCATACGCTGCGTCTGAGCCGGGGGCCTCTTACGCAAATTCAACCAGCTGTGGCTTTTTGGGCTGTAGCGTGCAGGGAATGTGTTTACATAACGCTCGTTTGGGCTGTTTTCTCTCACACAGCACGTCCTATAGAAAGTTGAAGGCCCGCAGTGAGGATTATTTATATTTATTAACTGTTTTTTTCCTACTACCGGTCTGTTTCCCTCGAGGCACAAAGACATTTTTTGTCCTAAAAGAATCAGTGTGAAATCCGTAGCGTCTATGACATACACACTGCTGCTTAGTAACAATCATACACAGCAAAGTCATCAATATGTCCTGAATTTATATTTTACTGCTCACTGTAGAGGAAAGTATGTAGTGTGTATTATGTCGGGAGAAGTGAAAGAGCGTGTGAGAGAGTAGTTGTCAGAAATTGAAGTAGTATTCAGATCCCTTTGTTGAGAAAAAGGAGGAACTAAAGCAACAGTACAGAGGTATTAGAGATAGATAGATAGATAGATAGATAGATAGATAGATAGATAGATCAAACAAACTCCCTAGCGAAAGTCCTTGAAACCATGACAGGAGCACCCTTCGTGAGGGCGGCGTTGAAGACACAGTGAGTATCCTCCCAAGGTGAACGGAAGCATCGGGCGATTCAGGAAGTGTCCCAGAAACGTCAAAAGCAAAAAAAAAAGTTAACATTCAAAAGGCAAAGCCCTCTAGTAACTGTATTAATCATGATAGGAGCAAAGGAGGAAGTGAGATGACATGACAAAGTCCGCAGAGAGAGGAAGTTGAGGTGGACGGATGATTCGACAAAGCAGCAGATCAGAGTCTGAGACAAAAGGACGTCTCCCTGATGTTCAGTTCCCGGCTGACAGTCAAAAACTTTTTATTCTGGAGAAATGAGGCAACTTTCCTTCTTAGAGACATTCAAAGTTGAACGAATGTGCTCGATAACACGGTTCAGGTGTCGTTTAGTATTAACGCAGTAAATCTTCATTTCTGGCCTTAAAACGCTCACTTTGAAGCGCTTTTTCTTAGTTTTTAGCTGCCAGGAAGTGTTTGAAGCAAGTGTTTCCCGCTCAGAGACATTCACAGCTGAATGATTATGATTGATCACATGGTCTGAGCTGAGTTTAATGTCAAGGCTACACACACACACGCACACACACCAAAAAGTCATTCGGCAGTCTGACAATGAAAAACACTCATTTAGTATTCACGCAACACGCACTAAATCTTCATTTTGGCCTTGTCACAGTGAAAAAAACACACACTTTGAACATCTTTTCTTAGTTTTAGCCGAGTTTCATGTTAACAAACATTCAGTAACCGAGCTGACCGTCACCCCGTGTTTATTATTGTATCCACGACAACAAAGCCTCATACGGTTTCATACAGTCAGAGGGCACAAATTCATCTGATCGTCAAACAACAGTTGTACCTTTCCACTGTGCGGGCGGCCTAGATTTAAGAAATGGTACTTTTCCATTATTGAAGTAACTCTTTAATGTCTTTTTGACTGTTGTAGCTGGTTGAGTTGTAGCGTTAACTTTACACAGTTGGGTTGTCGCCACGTTACCATTTTTATTAAACACCTTAAACGGCAAAGTGACCAATGACTACGGATGTCAGATCAGTGAAGAGCATCACAATGTGGAACCTCTTCCTCGACGAAGAACAGTAGCCTAGAAATGGAAAATTCTGATGAGCACAAGTACCTTAAAAGACAAATATACGATTTAAAGTCTGACCGACACAACAGACGACGGCCCATCCTCCACCGAGGCTCAAACGCTCCTGCGTGTCAGATAGTATACAACACGAGGACTCAGTGTTTCAGGTCCTGCGCTCATCAGCGTTAACCTTAATGCGTCTCTCCCAGCATGTGCCATAATGGAGGCTCAGAGTCCAGTCCCGTTTTTTTTTTTTTTTTTTCCTGAGGCTGAGAATCAGAGCCTGATCTGTGCTAAGCCCTGGAGCTTAAATCCCTCTCAGACGCTCATTAATGCGCTCGCTGTGGGACCACACCACACCGGGGTTATGTCACTCTCCTGAGCCCGGGGCACGACCCTGTGTCTGACAGAGGGATCTTCTCCACCTCATCCCCCCCCTTCTTCCTCCTCCTCGTCGTCTTCTTCATCCTCTTTTCATTTCTTCACTGACCACTGTCTCTGAGCCTCTGACACTCGTCTGACCTTTACCCTCCTCATCCGCTCCACAGGTTCCTCTGAATATGACGGCAGAAGGAAAGAATAATTAACTGTTGAGTTAAGTGGTCTTTACTTACCTCTTTACACAGCTCCTGAAAGATTATTCACTGAACATATACATTCAGTCTGTGTCTTCTGCGTTCTTCCCTGATGATCGCGACCTTTTCCGGAACACAGTTCGTATCGTATCATGTAAAGGAGCACTCGCACGCCTTACATGCACACTAATATTCAGCTTTTATCGTTCATATGACAATATACAGGCCATGTAAAGAGAACATTCCCAGCTTTCATCTGACTGTAGGGTTTTCTGATTAAAGGAACAGTTCACACAAAAGATTTCTGGAGCTTCACAGCAAAAACAGCTTTGGAGCGTTATCATAAACAGCTGGAGTAGATGGGGACTTGTATTAAAATGCCAAAAATAACAATGAAAATAAACATAAAATGTAGCTTTAGCTTAAGCTTAGATTTCAGCTTAACAAAGGACGTTCATAACGTCTTTTAATGTCAATTTGGGATTGCGGGGGGGAAAGAGGGAATGAAAGATGGAGGCTGTGTTTGCACGGTCCAGCTCCACCTATTCCACTTTTCCATATGTTGACGTACTAAGAACACGCCGGGTCGCGTCAATCCGGAATGCGCGGCTGCATGTGAACGGGAGTATTGGTGAGACATTAATTTTCATTAAAGGTTTAAAGAGCCTCGTATGGAAAAGTGTCTTTTTCAGAATAAGGACATAAACACAGAATTCATTGTGCATGTAGGCGTAAACAGTAAGCAGGTGATTCAAAGTTTAAACGTTAACGCTTGTCCTGACTTGAACTCGTTGTGATTCATTTAGCTAAACATAGCATCCATAAGCCATACTTGCTTACCTTAAGCATTGCAGAGGGTTGCTGGAGTCAATCCCAGCTGACAGTCAGCCTCAATCGCTTCAAACCAGACAACCCTTCATGCACACATTCACCTACGGGCTATTCACAGACGCAAAATTAACCGACCAGAACTTTCAACTTTCAACTCATCGCAGCGATTTTGATGTTACGCAACGTATCAGCGGTTCATTTTTGTTTTGACGTGTCATGAAACCTACAAAAACAGAATCAAATAACGACGTTCTGGATTGTGCAAGAGGCAAAGTTCACATCTTCTGATGCATGACTGGAAGAAGAAAAAGCAAACAGTGATGATTGACAGGGTCCAAGCAGATGAGAGCTGTTGATCATCTGAGAGTCATGTGTCTTTTTGTTTCTCTTACCTAACTGGTTGCTTAGAGGGGAAATTGCACTTTGGCAAACATAATCCTAAAGCTGCACCACTCAGTATTTTCCATGTTAACGATCAATTCAAGCTCTGTGGTTAAGGTGCAGTTCATCTCGTTCCTATGGGGCAGTTTAGCATCTCTCAGCTCAGTGTTTTGGTTATTAGCTTGGCCCACAACTTTACTTTTCACGGTTCACTCTCACCGCTCCCACAAACCCAGATTGCAGCTCTTTTTAATCGTAAAAGTTCTGAAAATCCGACTGTAAGCTAACTGCGCAGCGCCAAACAGCAGTCGGGCAAAGTTAGCGACAAGCATGTAAACACAGTGGAGCTTGAAGCAGCTAAATTCTGGGCCAAATATTTTCCTCATGAGTTGGTTAAAGGAACAAAAGCGGAGCTGAAATCAGGGTGAAGACCGGACCTAAATTCATTGGTCGGCCAAAACCACAGCTCCAAATGACTGATCATGTTGCGCAACGTCTGTAAACATTCAACTGTTGGCTAACGCTCCACAAAGCTATGTTTACAGTACAGTCACGTGAGTCAGCGGCAGTTGGAGCTGAAGACTATAAGACTAAACATGAAAAACATCTGAGGGTGTCAGCTCGCCAGGCCTCTGCCGTCCCCATCGGCGCCTCAGCCCTGCTTGGGTGTAGCAGCCCGAAGCTACGCTAGCCGCCACACATGAACCTCCAACTTCACTGGCTGTTGTTGAGTTGCAGTGGGGACAAGCAGGTTTTGAAAAGAAAGAAGAACTAAAAGTTAACTCCAAACAGCTAATTAGCTCAATTAGCTGTTGAGCGAGCTGCCTTATTAGCTTACTCGTGTGTTTTTACAACAAGTAAATTTAATTAAGCTCGTCTTTGTTCGGTAAAAGATAGAAACTTGAATTCAGACGGTGAACATTTGTACTTTTCTGGTAAGTAGGCTCAAGAAAATAGGTCAAAAGATAATTAATTTATTTTGTTCTTCCAGGTGAAACTATGAGGGCAATCAGATTATCACCTCTCAGAACGTGGTGTTACGAGACAGGACAAACTGGGGCTAGCAGAGCTAGCATGCTAATTTCTGTATACATTTCGGCAACACAGTACATAAAACGTCAACACTGTTGTTTCTTCACACTCACTTGATAATGTAGCTTAATTTTTTTGAACGTTTTAAACAAAAAATTCTGTCCATGTCTTACAAATGGCCGTAGCTAGCTAGCTGCCGTTGGCTAATTAGCTCAGTTAGCTTGTGGAGCTAATGGTCTTACTTGAGTTTGCTTCGCTCGAATGAAGTGTGTTTATACGACGGGTTGGCGAGGCAATGAAGCTCGTAATTAAAGAGAGAAACTTTAATTCAGATGGTGTATAATTGGAATTTTCAGTTTTGTGTGCAATAAAACGTTTGAAGGTCAACAGGTCAGAGTGACATGGACAGATCTTCCTTGTGTCCGATCCAAAGGTAGTGCCGACGGATTACTTTGTTTTTGCCAAATAAAGGATGAGTTGTGGGCCAAAGTTCCCCGAGAACCCCAGCAGGGAGGAAGTTAGGAGTAAAAGCCCCTTTTGGTTTTGGAGATCGGGAAACTCATGTTATTGGTTAGTTGTGACTCATGTGAGGAAAACTGACAGGTGTCTGAAATCCCCCATTGCTGTAAAACAGTCACGACAGAGCAAAAAGACTAGAAAAAAAAAGCTGGAAAAAGGATTATATTCGTCATATTGTCTGGTTCGAGAAGACTTCTCAACCTATTTCTGTTTTATTATTGGTAAAAAGTTATTCCACAACAATATTTATCTTTTATTTATTTCTTTTGTTTCCTCTTGCCAGAACAGAGTGGTTAGCCAATTACAAGACAGGACAGGCTGAGGCTAGCTGGTTAGCATGCTAACTTCAGCAGACACAAGCGCATCAGAGCAGCCAACATAGTCGTCTTCGGCATGTAGTCAACTGTGTTGTGTCTTCACACGCTGTTGATAATACAAGTTCATTTTGGGGATGTTTTTAACACATTTTCTAGCTGTTTCTTACACATTTAAACACAAAAAAGCGGCGTTAGAGAAGTGCAGTGGGTAAATTAACGAAGCGCTCGTCGTAAGAATTTAAGCTGTAAAAACAAACTCTGGGAATGACTTGATTAATAATAAACAACAAAGTGGCCCTCATGGGTTTTAATGAAGTCCGTCCAGGCCTTCTGGAGTCATGTGTTACCTTTTTTCTTTCTTGACGCTCCCCGAGTCCACACCTAAAAAACAAACACTATCATACGTCTGTTTAAACTGAAGTCATGGTATAAATATAAAACTTTAACCAAACAAGCTCGTGACACAAGTACTTTCACAAAGCGTGCAATCTTTGAAAAGGAGCGTTTTTTGCTGACCCGGCACTACTCGGGATCTGAGCTCACAGTATACACAGGCGCGTCGGTTCAACCCACCACTTAGCCGCCTGACACACGAGCCACAAAATCATCCAGTCATACATCATCCCCTCATTTCGACTGTAACTACGCAGGGCCTGTAAAGGTTTTAATCAGCGTTCTCTTTGTGTCCTGCCACACATGGAGGCTGCTCATTTGTGCTCCCGAGCCCCAGAATCTGTTTCAAACCTGGAGCGTTTCGTCACAACAGATTCAGTAATCATCGATTGTTTATTTATCTTATTGCTGCAACACCGAGGTTTCCACGAATTTCCGAAAATAACATCCTCCGAGAGCGCTTCACAATCTTCATTTTGTGTACTTTAGCATCGACTAACCCTGAACTCGACCGGCTGCTACCCTCACACACACACACACACAAACACACACTTCACCTTGTCTGTACGTTGCGTAATCCGTTTAACTTTATCAACACGACGGAATACGTTTAAGGGCAGCGGGCATGTCACATGGTTGACTGTATGTCCACAGGGTATACGTGACAGTTTGAACTGTTGCATAAGGATCAGGGATGTTTTCACTGCTGCTTCTTCCACAAAATGCAGCTGAAATACTTTAATTATGTCTTCAGGATTATGTGTCTTACAGCAGCTTTACTGTGCAAATAATAAGCAAAAGCCAGCGCAGTGAAAGTAGGGAAGTAATAATACAGACGGTGGAAACCGACACCATGAGAAATGTTATATTTTCTGACACAGCAGCGGTAGATTCTAGCATGCGAGCGAACCTCCTCCTACACAATGAGCTCGCTCCTCCCCGCGTGCGAGACGGGCCAGTAGGGCCGAGGAGCGAAAAAGTCGGCCAGAAGCCATTAGTTGCAACATGAGATATGAGAGCTGGGCTTGGAGCTTTTGGCTTCCCCCCAAGTCACAGAATGTACTTGAACAAATTCCAGCAGCAAAAGTTAATACAGGCCAGAGTGGATTTATCTGTGTGTCTCAGATTGCATGTGTCTACAGGAACGAGCAATCTTCCCACCGCCGCTTTCAGCCTCTCCACTGCTTTATTTATGAGATTCACTTTCCCTCTACTCGTTTGTCGAAAAAAAGGCTCTTTAAAGAAGTATTTGAGAGACAAAGCCGATGTTTCAGAGATTTCACCAGAACCACAGAGCAAACCTGTCAAGATGTTGTGCGTTCATTTGTTTGACAATGTTATTTTATTTATTTTTAGCCTTACTACCACTAATACTACTTGGCAGCGATGGTCTGTCAGTCAGTTGGTCCTTCAGGTTCTCCTGAATGAAATGCAATACAGACACAACAGTTGTGTTGCCATTACATTTCGTACGGACATTCATGGTCCCCAGAGGGAGAAGCCTGCAGGATGTAATGATACCTTGGCTTCTCTTCTGGCAGCACTGTGTGGTTGGGATGTTTACCTTCCTTGAAACATCACAACAACATTGGCTCCAGTAAAATATCTTTATATCTAGGAAAGAGGACGGCACATGTTTTGAGACAAACATTGTCACAAGATGATAATTTTCCAGCGACTGATTAATTCTGTAGCGCCAACGCTTTAACTCTAACAGTTTTGGTTCAGAGGTAAACATCTCGACAATCCTTAATTGGCTCTGTAATTCATGGATTGACGTGAAAATGAGTACAAACATTCATGGTCCCCAGAGAGAGAACCCTGCTGTTATTGATGATCCCTTAACTTTTCCTCCAAGAGGTTGCAGTCTCTACTTTTGTGAATTATCTTGACAACAATTGGCTGGATTTCTATACATTTGGCACAAGTGCTCATGGTACCCAGAGGATGAATCTTAATTACTTTGGTGGTCCCCTTATTATTCATTTAGTGCCACCAGCACGCCAAAGTGGGAACTTATCCTGTAAAATATCTCTACATCATGTTTTGAGACTGACATTCATGGTCCCTAGATGATGATTCCTAGAGACTTTGGTGGTTCTCTGGCTATTTCTGTCGCGCCGCTGACATTGACATTTTAAGGATTGCCATAACAATTGGTACAGATATTACTGGTTTCTGGTTTTCAAGGGATGAATTGTACTGACTTCAGAGCTCCCCTGACTTCTCATCTAGTGCCACCATCAGGTCAAATTCTCATTTGACCAAAAATATTCCCATCAGCCTCAGCTGTTCTTCTAGTTTAGTGCCCATCAACAAATTGTGGTACGTTTGTGTTTTGTTGACTACAGTTCTAAAGCCTCGAGTTTGGTATAATTGCCGTCGCAATGTTGGTTTTTGGAGCCAGAAGTGACCATATTTGGACAAGAGGTTGGAGCTGGAGATGAAATCCTGGTTGGATCTGACAAAGAAACTCACCTTTTTGCTTCAAATGTTGCTCGGTGGCCGCCAGCGGTATTACAAACCCTGCTTCATCGTCCATTCGACTGTAAATGGTGCCATGATTTACCTAATGAACAAGAAGACTTGAGGCCATTTTCTCATAAGCTCACATACAATCAGATTTCTTTGTGAAACCAGTGGAGTCGCCCCCTGCTGGTTGTCAGAAAGACATTTCTTTTCGCACTTTCGCATTGGCTTCACTTTTCAGACTGGGAAACTGTTAGCATCACGTTAGCTCAAATCACTGCTGCGCCTAATGAGTACAGCCTGGCAGCGCTGCTAGCTGCAGAAGCGTAGTTGTATGTTTCTCTACAGTGTACACGTGTGTCTCTGTGCACACATACATGCTCCCCCCCCCC
>OMLP01026669.1:94913-114396 GCA_900302685.1 Spondyliosoma cantharus | reverse complement strand
CACTGAACAGAAACAATCATGGTGCAGCTGCTAACTTTTTTTGCCGAGTGAAATTTGTGTGGTCTACTGCATTTAAAAGACATCAGGTCCTCCGAAGTCTACAAGTAAACAGTGCAATTAAAAATCTTTTATGGCACTGACTCTACAGTACGTCACAACCTTTGTGAGGCTACTTTACCCCTACTGGCCCCCCGCCCCCGACATACTGATTGCACAAAAGCATTCTGGGATCGAGAAAAATTTACCAAACATTCACTTAAAAATGCAAAAACCGTCAGAACTCATCAGCGAATGATTGCCTACATTCAGACCTAGAAACGTGTCACACACTCACACACACGTCTACCTCTCTATCGGCATGTAACAGCTTGCCCGGTCCTTGAACAAAAAAGAAAAAAAGAGAAGGCATGATGATGTTTGCACAAAACATTTCTAACGTTTTACTACATCTGGATTCTCGGGACAGCGACGATGCCATCTTCGCTTCCCTCTTTATTTTTTGTTGTTAGAACTACGTGGAGACTCCTTCTGCTGCTTGCACCTGCCAGCGTCTTTGTCTGAACTGTCCTTCGGTGCAGACGGCGCACATCTGGATGCGTCTCTTTTTGCGTTTTTCTGCGCAGATGCCAGCTCTTGGGCGGTTTCTTTTTTCTTCCTCTCAGCCTGCTCCTTCTTGCTGAGGGTCACCTGTTTGTCAGGGGTGGTGGTTCTGGTATCCGGGCCCTTGTGACTGTCTGGTTTAGGGGCTTCCTTGGATAGCTTGCCACCAGTCTCCTGGGGCGCACAGCTGGAGATCCTGCCCGAGACGGCACCGCTGCTCGGATCCTTTCTGGCTGCGGGTTTCGGCAGCACCGGCGGTGGATCGGGCTGTAAGGGGACATCTGGCGGCGGCTGGTGCTGAGGCGCGGCGAGAGGTGAAGGAACGTGTTTTGGTTTGGAGTCGTGATGGTTTTTAACGACTGGGGCTTGGTTTTTGGGGGAAGGGTCTTTATGTTTGGCATCAAGGGTTTGTTTAAGAAGAGTCGGAGCTACGGACGTCTTTAGCGTGGACGAGGAAGGGCCAGCTTTAGAAGGGAGACATTTTGGCTTCGAGTCAGTGTTTGGAGCTGCTACAGAGCTTTTGGGCTGGGTTTCTCTTTGCTTCATGTCAGCATGACTGGGGGAGTGTGTCAGCTCCTCCCGCTTTATGTCAACTCCAGCGGGTGGCGGCGCGGCTTGTTTCTGTTTAGAGTCATGGGTTACTTGAGCGTTTGAAGTTGGGAGCGCAGATTCTTTAGACAGATCTCTCTGTTTGTTGAGCGCCGGGACAGGAGGAGCTGCGCCGTGTGATTTCACCTCCACTGTTTTGGTCTCCTTCTCTGTCTTCACAGCGGTGTGTGCTACAGGTTGTGGGTCAGGCCTCGACTTTACATTTTCAGCTGCTGGAGGTGAACATTTCTGTTTTTCTTTCACACCGATTGCGGGTTCTTCTCTTCTAGAGGTGCAACGTTCTGGATCAGACGATTTGTGTTGTGCTTTTTCGGCTGGATTGTTTTTCGATAGCTGCTCTGAATCTTTCACATTCTTATTCTTTGGTGAGACGGGATCCTCTTTTTTCTGCGGCAATATGCTACCCCTCTCTATTGCACCACCGGACACAGTTTTATCCTTTTTATTTACACTCAAAGTTACATTATTTAACGAGGTGACCACAGTAGAAACGTCTCTTTTCTGCTCCGCTTTAGCAGCTGTGACACACGTGTTGACAGCATCTCCTGCCTTCACAGCTGACCTGTTAGCTTGCACACTGTCCTTGCTAACAGATCTTTCAGAGCAGTCCTGACTTTGAGATTTCAAACTGCAGGTTTTATCTTCATGTGCAGGAGCAGAGGCTGATGTCACAGAGGCCTGTGGTTGCGTTTTTGAGGAGCAGATGTTCACCGGCTGCTGTTTGGTTTCTACAGATACAGATGAGTTGCTCTGTACTTTAGAAACAGAGGTCACGCTGGAGTTCTGTGCCGTTTTCTCACCGCTCTGACGCTGACCTGTATCCAAACCACAGTTTATACTCTGCTTCACTGACACAGTTAACAGCTCACTGGCTGCTGTAGCCGGAGACTGCACCGTTTTTACATTCGCCTCCGGCTTTGCCGAAGTCAAAGAGACTACTGTGTTGGAGCCGTCTGTGTGTGCTGTGATTTCCGGCTGCTCCACTTCATCCTCCTGATCCTCATTGCTGACTTCCCGTATGGAGGGTGTTTTTCCACACGAAGAGAAGTGGGAGCTGTGTCGAGGGCCTCGGTGTTCATGAGCCAGTGTTGACCCGGCCTTCAAACCCGTCCTGCTCTCTTGTTTAGCAGTAAAGCTTGACGCCTCCACTTTGCTGGTTTGAGCCTTTAAAGACTCACTGAGTCTATCCTGTGTTTTCTCACCACTTGTACTGATTTTCCCCTCTGTGGCTGCATTATTTGACTGATCTTTGGAGGCGACTATGCTATTTAGAGAAGAAACAGCTTCAGGGCTCGGAGAACAAGTCAGCGGGCTCTTCAGCTTGTCTGCAGTTTTCAGCTGAGGGACGGTCATCTGTCTCTCCGTCGGGGTCTGGAGCCAGATTGGAGGACTCATAGAAACAGTGTCGCTCGGGTTGTCTGCCATCTTAGATAAACAGGTTTCTGTCTTGGACACTCTGGGCCCTGAGAGCAGCCCTATATCCAGAGTGCCCTCCAGAGGTCTGAGAGAGGACACGTGGCGTCCTTCCAGTTTATATTCAGACGATGTCTTTCGAAGCGAGGACTCTGCAGAGGAGATGAGCTGGAGTTTTTCCACAGCGCTCTCTCCTCTGCCGGAGAACAGTTTCGGGGCCAGACCTTCGGGGCTGGAGTGGACACTTCCCAGTCCGGCCTTCATGTGGTCATGAGTCATGGCCGTGTCCAGCTGGAGGCTCTTGGACCTGGTGGAGCCGAAGTGCAGGTTCTCATGGATGCCGGAGGAGCAGCGACACATGCAGTCTTCTCGTTCTTCAAACGACAGCCTCTTCCTGGTGAACTCGATGTTTGGAGCTTTAAAGTCCAACCTGTCTGGCTTCATGTTGTCTTTACTTTGTCTGGAGTGCTGCCACTCCGGGTGGACGGAACACAGAGTCGATCTGAGTCCTCCGTCACTGTCACCACTGCTACCAGATGTTTCAGACATGCCGTCAGAGACACGTGTGTTGAGTTTCTTATACAGCACATCTTTGAGTGTTGTGCTTGCAGCTTTGGGCTCCAGAGGACCAGAATCTGGGCTGCTTTTGTTTTGACTCCTGGAGGGAAAATCCTCCCTGTCGTCACCACACACGGAGGATGATTCAGGGTCACGTAGGGCGTCTTGCTTCTGTAGAGACTCCCTCCTCTCTGACCAGTCCTGCCTCTTCACAACCACCTTGGACTTCAGCTTCTCCTTGTCGAGCTCCTCCACGGACTCCTGCCGGCCCATCTTGCGACTGATTGGCCTCTTTAAGCAGCCCTGCTCAACAGGTCGCACACGGGTGATTGCTGGTGGCTCGCAGGCTGTTTCTTCCACACTCTGCAAGACGGTGTAATCCCTCTCCCCGGTCCTCACTTCCTCATCCTGCACCTCCTCTTGGGTCACTTCCAGGCTGTGTTTTCTGGGACACAGGTGCTTCTTATCTCCTGTGTAAGACGGGGACAGCTTCTCCTCAGACTGGACTCGTTTCAGGAGGGGCGAGCGAGGCGGCTCAGCACTTTTGGGACGCACAATGTGGCGAACAATCGTGGGTGGCGAATGAATCTTGGCTGGGAAGGATTGTGTTGTCTTGGAAATGGCGACAGAGTGCCCACTAAGAAGCGGAGAGGGTGAGCGCTGAGGAGACGTCGGCTGAGGTGTAGGCGAAGGCGTGCGAGCCAGAGGAGAAAGAGGGATGCTGCTGGCAGATTTGCGCCGCCCCTGACGAAGCCTTTGACCCGGCAGCTTGGGGCCGAGGCCGTGGAGAGTGCTGGGACGAATGTGGCCCGAGCCTGCGGGGGAGTTTGGAGCGCTGGAGCTGGGAGAGCTGCTCTGGGAGGAGTTTCCACCTAGAAGTTACAAGAACAAAGAACACGGTTATCAGTAATTTCACATACGAAATGAAAACAAACAGTTACATCAGAGTGAGTTGAAATCCCCACCTGACTGGGTGAAATCTGGTGTGGGGCGGAGGGCGGCGGTAGGGGAACGGGGGGAGAGACTGTGGGTAGGGGAGCCAGGGAGACTCTCACCAGATGACAGGGAGTGGTTCAGAGAGGAGAAACTGCGGCTGGTATGCAGGAGAGGAGAGGGCTGCATGGCAAAACGTCTGAAAAGGGAGCGTCGCCTGGAAGAGAGCAAAGTGAGACAGAGAAGGAAATAATGAGTCCAGATTCATTTGAACACCTCCTGCTGTCGTCTTTTACGATGTATTATTTACTTTATTGCTTGAAGCAGTTTGTTAAATCTACCGTACAAATGTCGTTGCAAGAGTAAAATAAAAAAAAAAAGGTAAGTAAGAAAGAAAGTTTGGATGGATACATAATAGCTTAGAGGTCAAAATCAACATAAAACATTCACATTGCTTCAGAATTAATACATTTTTTGTCATTAGGCTCTTTGCATTTCGATATTATTACATTATTTGCTTTTTTCGCCATACACACATCATCTTGCACATTTTCACAGTCTCCTTAAGATGCAAAATGGCCCATTGATCCTACAGAGTAATCATTCACATATTAACATCTCCCCTTAGTGTTGTTTTTCTGCCCCCTAGAGGACAATAAGGAATATAGAAATGCTCAACTGCATTTCAAGCAGCACTGTGTCGCAGTTTCTTTCTGTGTTGAACCAGCACATGAATTCTCAACTCTGGTCCTCATTAGCTTTGAGTATGGAACCATAATACTGTCAAGACCGACCACATACACTGTATATTTAGAAAGTTTAAGATTATATCCACACCATGTGGTTAAAATATAAAAAACCTAGTGTGGAAAAGAAGAGGGAGACAAAAGCCTTCGATCTACAGTGAATATAATGAAAAAGTTAAGCACCTTTCTGGTGTCCGCTCCTTCTTGGGCTTTTTGGCACATCGGACCATTTTGCTCCTGTAGCTGTTCCTCCTCGCGGGACCAGTTTTTATTGAAGTATTTTCAAACGGGGTTGTGGAGATGGCCACTTTGCTGCCACTCTGAGAAGGAAGGACAAAAGTTGAGATGACATTTTGTCTCCCAAAAAAGGTACATTCATCCTACAAAGGACTAAAACTTAAATCAGACTACACGAATGTTGAATTTCTAGTTATTAATCTCAACTTAAACTACATTTTCCAAACACCATAAAGAAAATCATTAAACTGTTAAATTAACTGAGTTGTTGATAAGTTAAGACACGAGCTCTTGTTTACCTTGAGCAGGAGCTCCACCACCTCAGTGTGGACGAGACCGTGAACTGCTTCTCCGTTCACATGAGTGATGAGGTCTCCGGCTTTCAGTCCAGCTTTATGTGCAGGTCCACCGTCTTCTACATTCTGATTGACAGACACGAGGCGTACTTATTATTGTTATCACTATCATCATGACCATCTATATCTATCTCTTTGGAGGGTTCATGACATTTTGAGCATTTATATAAATCAGGAAACAGATATTTGCTATCTAGAGATATATTTGAGTAATGGCGTCCAGAACAGGTGCAAAAATTGTTTTAACAAAGTGGACAAAAAAGGTATTTTATGTTGTACTATTACAGGATTAGTTGCTGTGTGGTTGCAACATGTCACTAATATTTTGTTGAAAAACAGCTAACTTATCCAGAGCAGGAACTAAGCTTTCAACTGCTTTTCACTGTCTGAATAATCAGGGAAAGAAACCAACAGATCACATATGTACTATCACAAAATCATTTGGCTGGTTTGCTTTGTTTTCACACCAAAAAAACGAACAACAGAAGACCAGAACAGAGCTGA
Organism: Spondyliosoma cantharus; assembly: GCA_900302685.1. Lineage (NCBI taxonomy): Eukaryota > Metazoa > Chordata > Actinopteri > Spariformes > Sparidae > Spondyliosoma > Spondyliosoma cantharus. The sequence goes on along the minus strand of OMLP01026669.1, from coordinate 108,440 downwards.
TGAGATTTCATCTGTACAGCCTTCATAAGAACTACATTGGCAAACACGCCACAGTTTGTTTAAACTGCACCCAACAGATAAAGTAAAGCACTTTTACAGATTGCCGACCCATAATTGATCACGACTTGTCTACTACAGGCTGACAGTCCTTACCCAGACCATATGGTAGACAGTGTAGATGTCACCGTCACAGGCGTACACCCGGATGGCCCTCAGCGTGAAGCCAAACTTCTTCCCTGAGCTGTGGATGACGATGGGCTGCCGCGGGTTGGCGGTGAACAGGGAGGAGTCTCTGCTCGGAGACGAGTCTCTTGAGGAAGGGTCTGAGGAGAGGGAGTAAGGAGACAGGGGGCTGGCCAGCGGAGAAACCCCGAACATGTCTGTAAAAACAAGAGATAATCACCACCTGAGAAGACTCCTTTATTTAATCAATCAGACTCTGACCGGCCCTCCAGTCAGGAGTGAGGTGATGCCATAAAGCTCATGAGCCCGGTTCATTCTGCTCCTGCTGAGGGTGAAACTAATGGGATTTTCTCTCCTGCCTTGCCTGCTTACTTTACTTGTTAGCGGCTTGTACTCTGCGACTCGCCCGCAGCCACTCTGCAAAATGGAACTCCCAGCAGGTGTCATGCTGGGCCAATTTCGCACATATCTATAGGGTGCTTTCATCTCTTTCACATTATTTGTACAAATTCCGCTGCTCTTATTGTAATTCTGCACACGGTATGGCTCTGACATACTCCAACCTTCAACAGAACTGGTTGAGATCATATTTTTGAGTCAGCGTATGCATCTCGTTCTGCATGTTGTTCTTCGACTTACCTCCAGGGATCATGAGGGAAAGGGCTCCGGTTGAGATCGACTTTGGGACTTTTGCCACAGCCCCCGTCTTCTCTGCAGCGCTCTCAGGCCGCAGAGAGTTGTTCTGAGCCCCCTGATCTGCAGAGGTATGGCTGGTACTGTCTGGACTCTCCACACCCTCACCTCTGGGCGTCAACTGGTCCAGATGTTCAGAGAAACTTCCTGTTTTGTTTTTTACAGGAGATGAGAATAAAGTGATGTACAGAACTGCATTGAAGAAATGCTCATGTTTTTCTTCGGTCTTCTGTTCTGTTATAATGCATCCAAAAATCATGTTTGAACTTGACTTTTAAAATGAATAAAAAACACTGATATTTGGGGAAATTCTGTCTTTTAATGTAAAGCTACAGCCAGCAGCCAGTTAGCTTAGCCTAGCAAAATATATGGACTAGAAACAAGGAGAAACACTGCCCATAAAACCACAATTTGTCATTTTTACACCGTTTTCTGTACAGAAAAAAGATTGAAGGCATATTGTGTTATTCAGTGATTGTTAGAGGCTTCGTAAGCTAAACAGAATCCTCCCACAAACACCTCTAAATTTAGTTAGCAGGGATCTATCTTGATTGTTTTGAGGTTTTACAGTTTACTCGCTGAATAGTTGAGTGAGAAAAATACAGTGAAAAATACCAAGGAAAAAGAAAGATAGAAAAACAACATATACAGCAGGGATTCACATGTCAGCTATAGGCCATGAATCTATACAGGACATGTTAAAAAAGTGGTATTTCTGAGCATTAAAAAAGCCATCGAAACAAAATATCTGGTTTGTTCTCCCCCATTTATTGACCCTGAAAAAGCCTGAGCGATGTTTTGGTTCGACAGGCTTTAACAGTGTTTTACTTATAAATCCTTCTTGTAATGTTTTGATGCGTGACAGGGCAGTATTCTTGTATTCTTCCGGACTAGCTTGTATTTTGTGAGAGCTACTCTTTCCTTTGGTGTGGTCTGTGACACCTGTTGTCCTCTTTAGATTAGACTTAGATTAGTTTTCTTTGAATGGAAGTAAAAAAAAGGCCAAAGTCCGAATGTTGAATGAATGTACCAATTAACTTCTAACATATCAGAAAAAAGATCCTTTCGCCGAACCAAATTCCATTCTCAAAGTTAACACTTTAAAGTTTCTTTACTATTAGGCCAATGCAGACTCACCGAAGAATATTTATCAGTGACTTTTCTAAATAAAGCTGGTTTACCGCCGCTCCTGTAAATACTGTCTTGCAAAAAAGCCAACAATTCACTTACACTAGTAGGGGAGACTCTGCTGTAGTTTCATTGTTTTACAACTTGATTGATTTATGAAAATAAAAACCAAGCATGTGTATTATATATCTGAATACTATGCGGTTCTAGTTTCGTACCAGAGAGCGTGGCCCCGCTGTGGGTGCTGCCCGGAGTTGTAGCGTCAGGCTCATCCTGTGGGAGCTCCCCGATGGAGAAGGAGGTCTTGCTGGGGTCACCGAGGCCTGAGGTCTCGTCTCCTTCACTCTCTGCTGAGATGGCAAACTTTGGTAACAAGTTCGGGCGAGGACCCTGATTGACACTGTCGGTGTCTGTCGAGTGGGACAGTGACGGCCTGGTGGAAGAACAGGACATATTCTTAGAAGATTTTCAGCAGAGCAATCACTTTTACTTTTGATATTTGATATGTATTTCTACATCAATCTAATGGTACCACCACTGAAGTTGGAGAATTGAAAAGATGACATTTCTGCAACTATTTTTGTCCATAATGAAAAAGGCCTTTTCTCGTCTTTAATGCAATATTTGATTGTTCAATCGACTAAAGTACGGAGGCAAACATACATTTCAGTAAAGTCTGGCGTCCAGCTGAGAGTGTCAACAGTGAGTGGGCTCTCGCTCTTCTTCCCCTCCGTCTCTCCTTTCTCCTCCAGGTGCCCTCGGGACAAATCCAGGCTGCTGTAAACCTGACAACAATGCAGAAGCAAAGATTCACTTCAGTACATGCAGACTGTAAATGTCAAATTATGTTCGACACGCAGATGTTTCAAAACACACACTGTCAGATTAGAAAACTGATGAATAAATGTAGAATATTCCTTACAGCTAGCATTAGTTTATACAGCAGCGTTTTTTAATGTGTACAATTAAAAGTGGAGCAGAGACACTGTGCTGTCTGTGTTAATGCAGAACTCATCATGTCTAACAACCCTGGCGTTCATGTGGAGGTTCAGTGTAGCTCGACGCCCCGCTGTTCTCTGAGAAGCTGTAATTCTTTGTTTTGATGTGAGAGGAGAGCATACTGCAATGCAGCACAACAATGACTCCCAGCTTATATGACTCTATTGTGTATTGTGTTCTACATTAACAAAAAAAGAAAGAGAGAGAGAGAAAAAAAAAAAAACCCATCTGATTTGCAAGCGGAAAATATATGCAAAGCTGAAATTTATGTTTAATACTGTAGGGTTAAAAGGAGAGCAGGAGAGTTGGGGGCACGAATTTCCATATGAAATTAAACATTTGTGTTTTTTTTCCCATGAGAAAAGGAGCAGGACAGATGAGGGCATCAACTCATTTACATTAGGAACATTTCTGCCAGTAATGATGAAGGTGAGTGATTAAGGACACACCTTAGAGAACCTGTGAGAGCACGAAGAGAACTGCCGCAGCTCCACGTTGAAGTCTTCATCATTTGTATCCTCTTCCTCCGTCTCCAGGTGATGGTATCTCTCAGAGCGAGCTGGGAATGAATGATGACAAGTTTAGATTTCAGATGATTAAGGTGTGAAGAACATAGGAAGTTCTGTTGCTTTATGTTTTTGCCACTTGCTCGTCTCAACTTTGATCTTGAGAAATCCGGTTGTGTTTGTCATTTTGTCATTTTGTCATGGCTGACAGGTAAATACTTCTATACCCATGTAGAAAATCAGTTCTACAGAAAATGTCTTAGGTAGATGACTTCGAAAATTTCTGTTTGTTAAAAAAGGAAGCTGCATATGGAGTAATGAAAGCATCCCGATCATGGTTGTTTTTTCAAAGTGTTTTTCGAGAGTACCGGTAACCCATGGTATTCCCCTGTGTTTAATGTTAATATCCTCAGGCAAAGTCTAAAAAGATGCAGACTTACAGAAAATGGCCACAAAGGGCTCAAAATGTCGGCATTTGAGCCCTCATGCACTTAACAATTTGACAGTGGGACAGCCCTAAACCCGTGCAGACTTAATGGGATTGAGCCTCAAAGTCTGTGAGTCCGAGTGTGGACATTGGGATTGGGCCACTGACTCTAAAGAGGGCCTTTCATGTTCGAGGAGGGTAACATGTTGGGTGTTCAGTTGGCTCTGCAAACTCTTTAAAATCTCTCCTCATAATCAACAAAAGTCTCCCAGTTTGATTGTCAGGAGTTGATCGGTTGATTTCTTAGTACATCTTGTTTTTTTTAGCTTTGTTGCTTTACACTTGTATGTTTTTGACTCACTGTCGAAGTAGCTGGTGTCATCTTCAGACTCCAGCTGGGGAATAAACTCAGCCTTCTGCCTCAGCAGGCTGTTCCAGTCCAGGTTGTAGAAAAACTGGTGCTGCTTCACTTCAGCAGCTCCACCTGCAGATGCAATAAACACAGATGACAAGTTTGAGTTTCTTTCAAGGACAAATGTAAGGAAAACACAAAGACAAACACTGGGCTTTGACACCAAACGGTTCAGTTAGACACAGGCAGTAAAGAAACGCTAATGCTATGTTTTCCTTTTCCCTGGTGGCTGCAGGCCAAACTGATATCACGACCATAAATTATGCAGGACCATTTCCTGCCTGTGACCTTTTGTGAAAGAGCGGGAGCATTTGTGAACGGCAGCTTGGCAAGATGAACAAGGAGGTGAAGCTGTCCCTGGACTGAACCGGCTACATGCATCCCTCTGATTAAAGGCCATTATCCCAGGTCAAGGCCACGTTTACAGTCCACACAGCTACACTCTCTCACTGCCTGATCATGCATGGAACTAGATTCATGTGCGGGTGAAGAAATAATTGCAATTGATCAAAGGGAAGAGGTTAGGAGGCCACAGGATAAACTGCAATGCTGGTGGATGACCTCAATTTCTCCCACAGTGACTTAGAATAATGAGCAGTGCTGAGGTGGCACCAACGCTCACTTGAGAATTTATGGCAGCCTGCTGTGCCTGTCTGGTGCTAACCGAGTTACCGGCTGTGCCACATGTTTCTGTGCTCTGTGTGTTTGTACCTGCGCCCATCCTCTCCAGAGGATTCTGTCTGAGCAGCAAGGTGATCAGCTCCTGAGAATCGGAAGGCGGGGCGTCCTCTCCCTCTGGCCAGTTGATCTCGTCTGGAAACGCACAATTCATCCGTTTGAATTAGAAATGCGAGGAGCACATGAAGCTGAGCTGATAGTAGATTAGTAAGGCGTGGTTTTGGAGCTGGAAAACATCAAGCTTTGCTCAGAAAAAATTAGCAATGTGTTTCAACATAATCAGAACGCAAAATGAAAAAAATAAATAACCAGAAAGTGTTGTTTATGAGAAGTTGCTTTAATTTAAGTTCCCTTAAATACTTGGTCGAGAAAACACCCCTGTCAGTTCCCAGTGCATAATTACTTGTTGAAGTAAGAAGGGAATGTTGGCTAAATTGGCGTCCAATGGCGGGCTTATATCCACAGCCTACATCCAGTGAATCAGACTAAAAGCTCTCATGTCGCTGGCAGCGAAATAGCAACCAACATGCTTTATGCAAACAACAAAATTATAGTTACACGCACATGCAAGAATCGTCTATATTCAACTATTGACTTGGTCATCGGGCCAGCCCTGGGGACAACGTTCACTTGACTGTGACCTACTAATGTTAATATTTGTGACACTCAAGTTTAAAAAACGCTTCACCAGCAAAGTCAGACAAACACATTTAGCTTGAAGGTGTTCGCATAATATTGAACGAGACAATTTACATGTGGTCTAGCTGTTAGTGAAAAGCCTCTTGGATAAGCACTGAAAAGGGGGGCAAAGCCTGTCTGTGCCTCGCTGATTGTCTGCTCCGTGTGCAGTTTGTCCCCCATTTTAATCAAATTTGGGAGGGGAACTATGAATATGTATGTGCGGCCCGAGGCCACGGTGGCGTGCATTCAGCGTGTTCAGGCCCCTTTAATTAACAGTCACTCTCAGAGGCTTGGTACAGTTTGATTGAGAGCATAGCAAATCAGTCGCGGCATGCCATTCATTTCCACGCCACAGACCGAGGCTGCAAATAAAACAATTCATGAGCCACACCGTCGACAAGATAAAAGCTCTTGTTGTTTCAAGATTAAGATTTTCTCTGTGCTGCTGTCACCACGAGACTACAAGAGAACAAAGTGACATCATTATAATATTATAACTGCACTTGTGGTCTAAAGTCAAGCAGGATCCACTAAATGCCATCTGTTTTTACTGCTAGCCTTCAGGGAAATCTGTCTTCAATAAATTCAGAATACACACATCAGCTAATTCCTCGTGGTCACTATTTAAATGTTTAATTCATATCCGAGAGAGGTTTGGGAATTTCTGCTGATGTGCTTGACAAAATTTAAATGCCAGATGCTGCGAGACTTTCCTTAAATCACCTCCAGCAGCAGAAAACGTGTCTAGTCAAATTGAATATTCCATAAATGGACATAAATAAATACGTATAATTTTTTTTCATCTTTAAATATCAGAAAATATTTTAAAAGAAGGCAGTTAATGGGTTGAAAACAATTAATTCCTGAGTGAAATGTCATGAAATACATTGTAAAGTGATGTTAGCATCAGAGGCTGTAATGTTTGAGCAGCACTTTGGCAAAAATATCACAGATAGGATGTCACAAAAAACATTATGTTTGATGTCTGAGAATATATTAATGAACAAAGTTATAAATCACTTTACATCTAATTTAATAAGACAACAAGCAATAAGTTCATACAATATTATGCTAAAATACAATGAAAGAGAATAAATCAAACGATAAAATCAGTGAAACACAGACCAAAATGGCACTCCACCAAGGCCAAACAGTCCCTTTGATCCACATCAAATTGCTCTCAATAATAGTTACCAGCCACCTCAATACAGCTGACTTTGTTCTATATATTTATTTATTTTATATCATCAAATCATTCCCTGAGAAATTAATGAAAATGTTGAAAAATGCCCCATCTCACAATGTTAAAGAAAGTGAGAAAATATTCCTGGATCCGTCCCTTTATCTGGATCCACACCAACAAAAATAATGGGGTCTATTCTGGGCAGAGACACATCTTCCATCCAAGTCTTGTGAAAATAAGTTCAATAGCTTTTGTGTAATCCTGCTGACAAACCAGCCAAGCAACAAATGGACACTGGTGAAAACATAACGTCCTTGGCAGAGGTAACAAAATCAATAAAAAGAAAGTCTAAAATCAATAAGATGCAAGTGTAAAAATAGTGAAAAAGATGTAACACTGACCGCTGATGACCTGTCCGAACAGCTCCTCTGGTGTGTCTCCAAAAAAAGGCACACAGCCCACCAGAAACTCGTACAGGATGATGCCCATCGCCCACCAGTCCACCGGCTTCCCGTAGCCTTGCCGTAGGATCACCTCTGGTGCAATATACTCTGGAGTCCCACATACCTGAAGAGAGAAACAATCATTCTAAACATTATGTAGTTTATGGAAGATGTATAAACTGTTCATATCTGTAGTTAAAGAGTAAGATGTACCTGCTTATCAGAGAACTCCCTGGCATCTTTCTCAATGTGTCCCTCGTACAGGTTAGTGGTCATGTTCATCAGCCCGACTTTAGACAACCCGAAATCTGTCAGCTTAATGTGTCCCATAGATGTAACCAGCAAACTGTGAGGAAGAGGGAAGTGAGGAGAAGGAGGACGATTTAAAATAAATTGGGATGGTGGAGGTAATAGATCCATTACTGCAGTAATGTTTATAATGCCACAATTTAAAAATGACTACAAATAATAACAAACTCCTTCATCCACCAATTAATTTGTGTAGAAGTAAATAAATATTGAAAGGAAGTACCAAAAGTAACAGAACTACGAATTAGAAACTGACTTGATAGTGTGCAAAATAATGAAATTATTCTGGTTGAATAAATAATTTACATGAAAGAGAAGTTCATAAGACTTCCCAGGGAAGTGGGAAAAAAGATGTTTGTTTTCCCATTAAAGGTTAGGGAGATCTCTTTTGAACACACTAAGTTTCTAAGTTCTATGACGAGAAGAATTTAGGGTCTTTCATCAACGTTACGATTCAAGGTCAAACATTTTTTGGTGTAAACAGCCCAGCACATGGAGTTGAGGGAGGGATTGTCTCTTTTCTGTTGAAAGTCAAAAGTTGAATTCGAAGCCTTCCTAGAGTGACAGCTGCACAATAAATGTCACCATTCAATATTCTATAACAAAGAAAAGCCTGTATAATGTGAAGGCTGTATGTTTTATTCTGAGGGCAGGAGACTAAAATATTTTCACCTGAATTATACAGAAACTTTTCCAAAATCAAAAACTCAAATTTATTTCCCAAAAGGAATTTTATTGAAGCTGCAGTCATGTAACTGCTAATCTATTTGCGGAACTTGTAAAACAGTGAGAACACTAAAGTTTGAATTGTGATTTTAAACTGGCAGTGAAGGCGATAACCACATTTTATGGACTCGCCAGGGCAGCCGAACATTGATATATCATTTTTTTAAGTTGCCTATTAACACCTCCAGCAGTCGTGGAGCAAACGTGGCTTTCATTTGGAGTCATGTTTCTGGCTACCTGACAAAAGCCAAAACACTTCTTTGCTCTGTTTTTGTTCTGCCATTTTAGTTGCTAAGTGCTCCACTATGTTCACCAGCGAGTCTGTAACTGTGTCTGTCTGCTGTTTGGTGCTTGGCAGGAGCATACAGTGGGTTTTTAGAGCCTTTTCCCTAAAAACAGCTGCCTGCTGTGTCTGGAGATAACTTTATGAGAGTGATGATGAGCGTGAACAAAAACAGTAATTTTGCAAAACAAAAACAACAACAACAACAAAAATATATTAAAAACACACTTTAGGGCTGCAGGGAACTGAAGAGTCTGTTGATTCATCGCTATGAGCTAAACAAAGCTGCTTTAAAATTTGTGAGGTCTCACTTGTCCGGCTTGAGGTCCCTGTGAACAATGCCATAGTTGTGGAGATACTCCAGAGCAAGAACTGTCTCTGCAAAGTACATCCTAGCCATGTCAACAGGCAGGGGACCCATGTTCTTCAAAAGAGTAGCGCAGTCTCCACCTGTAAAGATCAATAGAGGGATGTCACAGAACATACATTGATTTCAGCCGCAGCACTTTGCACTAACAATCACAGCTGCTGACCTTCAACATACTCCATGACCATGCACAGGTGCCGCCGTGTCTCAAAGGAGCAGTACATGGACACGACGAAAGGATTCTCTGCAAAGGTTAGGATGTCTCTCTCGACAAAGGCCTGCTGTATCTGATTCCTCAACATCAGATTCTGCTTGTTGATCTTTTTCATGGCAAACCGCTGCTTTGTCTCCTTGTGTCGAACCAGATAGACAGCTCTGTGGAATAAACAGTTAACCAGTCAGCTGTTTTATTGTTAATTGTTATCAACGTCCAGTGGAAATAGAGGGAAAAATAACAAACCATCCATCATCACAGATTAGATATTCTGATAAACAATACGATGTCCTTACCCATAGGCTCCATTGCTGATTAGTTTTGTCATCTCAAAGTCCAGTTCACAGGGTTTACGCCGACACCGCAGTGCTGTGCTGAGGCTGTGAGACTGAGGACAAGAGGAATAGAACCAATCAAAACGATAAAAATCTGTTCACATGCTGTAAAGATGGAGCGGATCAATGCAATAATCTTTTTTTCTTGAGCACTTACAGAGTCATCAGTTTCTGGGGTTTCTGCAATGCCGCTGTCACAGCTGGTCAGCTGAGCAATTTCTACAAAGATAACGGAAGAAAATAAGGAAAAAAGAAGAAGAGATGCAGCAGATCAAATATTTAAAATATCATTTATTATAAATCTGCAGCTTTAAAAAGGGACAGGTCACCCCAAAATCAAAACACATATTTATTTTCTTACCCGGTGTGATATTCATTTATTTTGTTTTATTGTGAGCTGCCAAGTTTAGGAGAAATCAAAAATAGTTCCTACATGAAGGTGCTCACAAAAAAGGTTTGTGGATTATCTTGAGAAACTGGGTCATGATTTCTGGGAAGAGACATTGATGTTGAGGTTTTTAAATGTATTTGAGAATCACAATTAAATTTGAATAAAAGGCAGACATCTTAGCTGAAAGCCAAAATCTGTGCAACTCACACCAAAACAATCTAGGACGCATAAACAGAACAACAGTTAACAGGAAAAACATGTATTTTTGATTTTGGGTGACCTGTTCCTTTAAGCCTATGATTGCCTTCTGCAGTGCAAGTTTTGAAACAAAGGTTACTGAAATGCCTAAAATCAGCAAACAAACCAAAAAAAAAACCAGCAGATGTGGTCTTTATTCACCTATTAAGTTTGAGGTGCTGACTCCAAGATAATCTGAACTGAAAGTAAATGGGCCGGAAATCAGATGTGGCAACGCAAACACATGTCTAACACTCATTTTGAAAATCACAACTCCAGAACAAATGCTCATTATAAACCACCTTGCATCTTTCACATTTGTTTCTGTGTGTATTTGTCCGTGTGTGTGTTTTCACAGGGGGGTGTTTGTCTCGTCCCCGGAGGGCCTGTAAACACATTTCCACTGCAATTTAACATCTGTCCTTCCTCGTAGGTTTGCTTCAGGCACACGAGGCACTGGGCAAACGAAACACAGGAGACACTCGGGGGAAATGAATGGGGAGATTGGCTGATGGGCCAGCCTGTGTGGATCTGTATAAGGTCTGTGGGGAGGCCATTCCTTTCTAATTAGTCATAATGAATGTTGTTTGTTACTGAATCTGGAGAGACAGCGGGTCATTAGAAAGACAGTCTGTTCACTACAGGACATTAGTCAAGAGTATCTTTGTCTTTCAGTTCCCTCCACAGCTTCATTTCTTTGAAGCCTTGCATTCAATTTGGACATATTTACTTCTATGCTGACATGTTATTGAAGAAGCGGGAACTGTAATCTTCTGTAAGACTACCAGAAAGACATTTCTCTTTATTTCTCTTTACAAACCCTAAAGAAGAGGAAACTAGATAACTGTATGATTCGCTGCCCCAGTCATGCTGAACTAAAACAATATTTTAGGATTTGTTTCATTCTGTCAAACCATTTGAGTGTCTTCTAACCAGTTTTTATTGTACTGCAATAGCACTGATGATGGCTGAGCACTTCCTGTACCTTCCAGAGGATCTCTTGTGAGTCCCAGCTGGCTGATGATGTAACGAGGGATGTCCGTTTTGATACCCTGACCCTCTTTAGCATGTCCTTCAGCGGCCTCCAAAAGGTGGTAAAACTCCTCTGGGTCAAACTCCTAATGACACAGCAAAAGACACACTTAACTTTATTTCCGTATGAACAGTACTTGAGATGATGATGCACTTTTCAATGGAGGTAAATAACTAATCTTTGGTTGCCTGTTTAAGGCTATTTAGTGAGATGAAACATACCAGACATTCCAGCAGTCGAGCAGGTCGTGCGATGATTATGAGGATCTTCTTCACCAGCTCTCTGATGAAGTTCACCTCCTCACTCTCTGATCGCTCCGTGGACTAAACAGCAGCAAACCAGAAAGGATTCAAGATCTCAGTTTTTGTTTTAAATGTAATCATGAACTGGCCAAAGACAGGTATAGTTAAACATTTAGCATGGTTTCTAACACTAAACATCGTACTCCCCCCGCCACCCAAATTTTTTTTTTGTTATCTTTGATACTAAAACTGCACAAATCAGTGTTCATAAAATGTTTGAAATAATGATATAAATCGAATCAAATATTACAATTTAAATTTTGTTTTATCGGGCAGATTATTTTTTCATCCACGTGGTTTAAAGCCTTTGGGTTTTTTAGAAGATTGCAGAAAATCAGTTACTTATCTCTGGGACTCAAAGGTAATATTAAACATTTTATATCCTGATCTAAAGATCTAAAGCAGTACATCATTAACACTGCTCCCACAACGCTTACCTCCTGGACAAGCCTCTCCAGCTTGTCGGTGAGCTCGCAGAAGTAGCTGGAGGTGATGAGTCCTAGCCGGCTCTTCTCCAGGCAGTCACGGGCCAGCTCAATTATCTGGTGGTGGGCAAAGCCGAGCACACCATCTGCCAAAGGGAGGACGCTCTCCGGAGAGTTGCTGCGGATGATGTCCTGAATCCGTTCCTCCATCTGAGCTGTGGCCTGCAGTAACAAGGGAAGATAATGCGTTTCTTTGGAAATGTGGAAAATAATGAATGGCCAGACACGGCTGTAGAAACTTATTCTGAGCCCGTACCTTAGGAAACCGCTCTTTGTAGACGTGATTCATCATAATAATCTCATGGTCATAACATGACGGAGATCGTCCAGGGCTGAAAAACAAATGGCTCTAAAATCAGTAAATGAGAGGTGACAATGGAATGCCTTGTTCGTTTGCAGAGTTAAATCAATACCTGAGACTGCGTGAGCGTGGTCGCATGGCCGTCGCTCTGCGGCATTCATCCCCGGAGATGCTCTCAGTGCAGAAGTGCTTGGAGAGGAAGTGGAGTTCATCAGGCGTAGGCTGGAAGGGCAGCTGGTGCAGCTTCTCCTGTGATGAACAGGATGACTGGAAATGAAACACATATATATTCAACATGAAAAGAAAAAAAAAAGAAACGGTAATTTTATGTGGATGAAAAAAAGAATCATGCCAACAGATTCCTTGAGGGGCAGCAGCTTCCCCTCAAGTACCTGCCAAATTTTAAGGAATAGTTTGACATTTTGGGAAGAATAATATTATGCTTTCAAGCTGAGAAGATATGAATGATATGAAGCTCTAGTCAGGCGATGGCTAGCTTAGCTTAGCATGAAGAGTGGAACAAGGGGGAAACATCTAACCTGGCTCAGTCAAAAGGAAGAAACAAAAGGCTGCACAAGTGGATGGAGTCTGGTTAGCTGTTTCCCCTTGATTCCAGTCTTTATGCAAGGCTAAGTAAGATACCTGCTGGCACTAGCTTCATATTTGCCGTATTCAATATTCTTTCCCAGGGTTGTAAAGCCATAACCCGCTGCACTCTGCCTCTGATTGGCTTGTACTGACTGCCTTCCCTGGTTGTGATGACTGGGATTTGTTAGAGATTGTGTCAGAATATCAGATAAGCCAGTCAGAGAGAGAGAAAGGCAGATCATACCTTCACCACCCTGGGAAAAAAATATGACTTATCAAACATACAAAAAAATGCTATCAATTGTCTCATCCAATTCTGAGCAAGAAAATCACCGATTTGCCAAATGATCAAACCATTCCTTTAAAGTCGAGATGCACTGATAGTGAAATTTTGGGCCGGTTGTTGTTGCTGATTTTGTTTTTGTTGTTATTCATTTCATCTTTTTTGGCAGGGAAAGAAAGAACTCTTTATCATAAAATAATAACTGAACAGTTTTAAAATCGTTCAGAACTTCATTACGCTGTCTTACAAAGAAATCAAATTATACAGATTAATGGACAATATTTGATTTAACTTTCTTTTGCATGAAAAAAAGATTTTTGTTTTCCGCTTAAAAAGCCTT